>JAOVYX010016265.1:0-54759 GCA_035668315.1 Drosera spatulata | reverse complement strand
TCTGTAAAACTTTGCTTCGCTTCAGTATACTGAGTAGCAGAGCAAAAACTACTCCGAGGACTAGTATAGTAAGTGGCCGCTGCTAACTGAGACATCGGTCGGCAGTATAAGTGCCCAAGACCACCTCCCGTGCGATGACTGAGAGGCAGAGGCTCCACCGAAATACTTGGATCACAAGGCATTGAATCATCAACCCCTTGATTGATGACATACTTGGATTCCCATCCAGAGATGCGCTTGCGTCTATAAGTTTCCACCAGACCATTCAGGCCTACAAATTTAAAGTTCTCTGTGTCCGCACGCTTCTGGTCCATCAAACTGGCTGTCTGATAGATAGGCGACTTCATCCGGTGATGAAGATCAGGAAACTGAACTTGACGCATGGTGTTCATACCCCTTCCTCAGCCACTTCAAAACGGGAAGGTGGCGTGACCTTGAAACATGAACCGTATCCGCAGCTAGATCAAGGGAGAGATCGATGCCAACGCACTGCAGCAACAAAACACAGTCGAAAAAAGGATCCTTTAATTTTTGCCATATCAAGTAAACGTTAACCAATCAAGATACTATACTGTAATTTCTTAGACTACCAGCAAAGATAGCAAAGCAATCCTCAAAGTTCTTCACAGTTGAAATCAATCAGCAAACAGAACAGCGTGATTTCTACTCAAATCCACTCATTTCATCAACCAACACAATCCAAACCCACGAAAATCGATTTCAAAGTACAGAAAAAATCAAAAACAAGAACAAAACGACGCCCACATTGACAAACACCAAACCACAAAACTCCACCAATGAACTCAATCAACAGAACCCACTTCACAAATCCACCAAATCACAAAGATCAACACAACCCACTTCACCAATCCCATCAAATCACAAAAATCAACCCTAACATCACCCATCAAACTACAAACCCAACTCTAATCAAATTACAGCCCAAGAAACCCTGGAAGATCACAATGTCATCAATCAAGATCAAAATCAGAACCCACAAAAAGAGAACAAACCCAGATGAAATCACAGTTACCCAGTTGCCAAAATCGATTTTTTCAAAGAACCCAGAAAGGGAATCGATCCAAGAACAGAAATCCTCGATGAGGCAATGAGATGAACCTGATCGGAGAGTGATTGCGTGCAAAGAAAGCAACGAAATGGGTCTCTCTTTTTTGGGGGTAAGTGAAAAGTGAGGGAGAATGCGAGGGATGAGATTTTTGGGATCTTTGAATTATTCTTGTTTTTTCTCGATCCGTAACAGGAATGAGAGGAACAATCGATTTTATACTGCTCGGTTCCAAATTGGAGTACTATACTGTATATTTTCTATTCTCGAAACTATTTTTTTTTGCTATGTGAACAAATGTTCTTATAGAGTTATTTTTTATTGGACAGTTGAACTTGAAAATCAATCAATGAGATTCAAAGCTAAATTATAATCCCTTTGTCTCATAATTAAATGAAACGTGTTGAATATGTGTACGTACTAATGTAAAATTTGATTTGTGTTATGGGACGAATAAATATCATTTTTCAAAATATTATCGTGAAATACAAATAATAATTTAAGTCATATACTTAAATCTCATGCTAATGACGTAATTTTCTTACGTCGTTAAAACGTAAAACAAAACAATATAAAATACATATTGAATGATAAAAAAAATCAAATATTTTATTTATTTTGGGATTGATGAAGTACATAACTTCAAACCAAGTCAGATTGAGGATTTCAGGTTCCAAGCTTCTTAGGTGCGCACGACTTGAACACAAGTGTGCATGCTCTACTGATCTCATTATGGTTACACATGATTTGCGAGAAATTTATTCGATAATAGGATAAGTTACATCGGTGGCGATGCAACATCGTCCCTTGGGTCTTCGACTTCCCTCACGATTTTAAAATAGCCGTAGTCACCACAGTCGGATCCCCAAGAATTCTTACAAAGCCAATACTTCTTGTTATCGTCAGTTTCCCCGTAGCCTACTACAGTTACGGCGTGGTTCAAATCACGAGCAGAACTGCAGCTACAACTCGGATCATTAGAGACACCTTTATCATAATAATATATACTCTTGACCGGATAAATTCACAGGGTGACTGGGCCGAGGAGGCCGATCGCCTTTTTTGTACCGTATTCATTGTTACTTGGTACCCTTCCATAACCATTTATCGTACGATAAGCAGTTAGTTCGAAGCCGCTTCTACAAGTAGGTTGTTGGAAACCAACAACATACTGATACTCGTCTTCTGTAAGCAGGCCTTTACTTTTATTCACAAATTGGTAGACGCCTTCGGGTGAGCCTCCAAAGCAGCCATGATCTTCTCCATATATGGTCGTCGCAATCTATGATCTCTTGCTCAGAAAGTGGCATTAGCTTGTTAGTTTTGATATAAACTTGGCTCTCGATCGCTGCGGTAGCTGCAAAAGTGTACGAAGAACCTGCGCGTAATTTTCGAATGACAATGTAAGAGAGGAACAAAAATGAAATCTTGGTTCATAATGAAACAAATAGTTAGGCAAATGTTCTTTCAAAACATCGAAAGACGTATCACACAATTTTATTTCTTACTCTTTATACTTGAGAGTAATCCGTCCCGTGTAAGAAAGATAAGCGAAATCCCTGCAACAACATGATCGATGAATGGAATACGAAATTATCATATATACCACAACGTCCTTGATTTTTCACCGAGGTCACTGCGCCTTCTTCTACCCAATTCTTGTATAGAGGGACATCGACGACATTTTCATATCTGAAGGGGGTCGACTTTGAGCTTGACTCAGGAGACTTTTGCTTATTATGACTAAGATAAGTTGTCCGAATTTTATCTTCTGTTAAATCTGCGAAAATGTTAGCTTTAAGTGCATATCCTTTGTTCATTTGATTATGTGTCTGATAAGTTCTACATTGTTTCTGAAGATCTCAAACCGTCTTTGTTTCTCTGCCTTATCTCTATACATACGTTTATATTGGACCATCCATTCTTCGTGTTTCTTGAACATGGATGAATGGGAGCCAAGCGGACGAGATGCAGAGCCTTGCGAGGCTAACAATCCCAGACCAAACAGAGCGACCAAAAGCATGCAATCAAAGGAGTGTTTTGTAAAAGCCATGAAGCCTAAAGCTCTTGTTAAAGATAATTCGCTATATGATGCAAGTTTAGTATAACGATATTCGATGGTTTATATAGAGAAATCCGAATTCGGCTATCGCTTTGAGACTTGTGGCAGACGACATTTAGGTTGTATCAAGGAGAGTAGCTAGGAACATTCTATGCTAGCTTAGTGAATCTTGTGTGATTTACATATGTTCAAAACTGTTACTCTATCAGATTAAGGAAAGTTAGCATGATAAGTGACTTCATGTGATTGTCTTAGGGGGACTGTATGATATTGCTGTTCAAAATCATGAAAATTAAAATTAATAACGAAAATCAAAATCACTTTGTAAAATAAAATAATTCATTATAACATATGAGATATTGGGTACCGTTTTCTTTATTAAGTTGAAAAAAATCATAGATTTACAACCGCTACCAAATATTTTTCTTGAAAAAAATCGTGCATAAAATAATTGTAACACTTTTATAACCGTCACCTATGTTGAACTTTTATAATAGATCAATTTGATAACGATTTTTTTATAACATTTTAAAAACTCTGTCATAAAGATATCTATGACAACGTTTGTAATCGCTGTCATAATTATTTTGTCATAATTATTGCCAATAAAAAAACAATAAATGAATTGATTCCAACAAAAAGCAAAAAGCAAAATTCCATCGCCCAATGGTACAGCACAGGATTAATAATAATTGGTAGGCGCCCTGGAATCAAAAACAAGCAATCGACAATTAAATGCTTAGTTTCACAACTATCACATCACCCAAAAAAAAAAAAAAAAAGCTTATATGGACATGATCGAAGATAGGGTGCCTTTACGAATAATGTGATGCAAATTCATATTTACCTTATTTTCTTTCAACTCTAATTGACATAATCTTCTTCTTCTTTTTCTATCTTTTTTTATTTTTAATCATATAAAAATTTTTAAATATAAAAATATTATAAATAATCTAAAAGAATAAAAATAACAAAATCATGAAATCAATATGGAACGAAGGTGTAATAGATTTTAGAGTTGGTAGGCATAATTAAGACAATCACATGAAACGCCTACCAAGCATGAAATCAATATGGGAAAGTTAGCATGATATTTGACTCCAAGTGATTGTCTTAATTATCAACAACGTTGGTAGGCGTCCTGGACTCAAAAGGCGAATCTGCATACTTTACGATCTCCCAAGGAAAGTTACCATGATCTGGACGATTTATGATTGCACTTATCCAAATTTAAATGAAATGTCTTGTTTCACAACTACCACATCACTTTAAAAACTTATGTGGATTAGATCTAACATATAGCGTCTTGATAAACGATGTATGATGAAATGACTGCCGCGGTCAAAACAACATGTAAACAATTAAATGCTTAGTTTCACAACTATCACATCACTAATTAAAAAAACCTGATATTGATTGAATCTAAAATGGTTAGTTCTTGCTAGAAATAATTTTCTATATGATGCAAGTTTAGCATAACGATATTCGATGATTTATATAGAGAAATCCGAATTCGGATATCGCTTAGAGACTTGCGGCGGCCAATGTTTAGGTTGTATCAAGGAGAGTAGATAGGGACCATTCGATCTAAGCTAGCTCAGTGAATCCTTTATATCTGTTGAAACTTGTTACACTTTATCAGATTAAGGAAAATTAGGCATGATACCCGACTACATGTGATTGTTTGAAGGGCTCGAATAGCTATCTATGTTAAACTGTTATAATAGATCAATTTGATAATGGTTTTTTTTTTTATAAAGTTATAAAAACGTTATCATAGAGACATCTATAACAACGGTTACAAACGTTATTGTAGTTATTTTGTCGTAATTATTGCCAAGGGGAACTTAGCAAAAAACAATAAATAATGATTCCAAAAATGACAACAAAATTTCATCATCCTAATGGTCAAGCACATGATTAACAACATAAATATAAATCTATGATATCGATAATTAAATATATATTTTTATAAACATAAATTTAGATTTATCTTATTGTTCATAACAATCGCATCACTAATTAAACAAAAAAAAATTTACATATCATCGCCGAAATCCTATGAAATTATAAAAAATCATCCGAAATCTACATATTTATAAAACCACTACTGAAATCATATACATAATGCCATTAGTCAAACTATTAATTTTAACGCTTTAGACATAAATTTAGAAAATTGACCTTAATTGAAATAATAATCTAGATTTCACCGTCAATTGTCTTATTTCTTTCATCACCTCCCTTATTATCTTCATATCACTAAGTGCGTGATAAAATTGATGTATAATTTGAGTTTAATAATGAAAGGATGGAATGACGATGATTGCGATTTAAATGACCGAGTTAACAAAATTGGACAAGATAATTAACGTTTGAGAATTAAAAATAAATAAAAATCAAAAGATTATAGAAAATAATAATAAGATATTAGATTTTGATATAAAGGGATGAAATGAGTTATATAGATGAAAAGATTAACAAAGAAAATAGCGGAAAAATTAAAAAAATATTAAAATTAATGATTTGACTAACGACAATCGTTATTATGAAAATATGAAATGATTTTGATAGTATTTTTATAAATATGAAATGATTTTGATAGTATTTTTATAAATATGAAATGATTTGAGTAGTATTATTATAAATATGATAATTTAAAATGATTTTTTATATTTTTTTAGATTTTAAAAAATAATATATAAAAATATGACAATTGATATGGATTGAATCTAAAATAATGTGTTTGTGTTGTCGCAACAATAGAAATGGGATGGATTGACCTACAAGATCAAGTTGTATGACAAAAACTTGAAAAAATAATATATGACCAAACAGGAAACCCTGACTAACCCTCGTCGGCGACACTCGAATCGCGACGGCAGCGGCGGCGGCGGCGCCCAGACGCTCCGGCGAAGAGCGCGCAACACTCTCCTCTCTCTGATTCATTCTCCTTTCTCGCCCAACCAATGATCTCCTGCTTCAATTTCATCTGATTTCGCTGAATCCCAAAATGGGGGAAAATGAAACGGGACCCACCACTAGGAAGAAGAGGGTTCGGCCGCTTGTGCGGATCGGGATTTTCCTCATGTCTCATCATGTGATTTTCAGGTACCCAATGGGTTCAATTTCAAAGGGTTTTTGTGATTCTTGATTGTGTGAGTGGTCGATTGATAAAAGGGTTGTTTGAATTTGGGTGATTGTTTGATTTGTTTATCAGTGTTGCTTGTTATGTTGCTGGAGTTGTGGCTCTGTTGCTGTTACCTGTGCTTGCCAAGAACACTTACATTTCGGAGAATGCACTCATGCCCGGTGAGTAATATGAAAATAATTTGGTTGATAAGCGAAGTTGCTGATCGTGTTTGTATTGCTGGGTGAAATTGTATCAGGTTCTGCGAACAACATGCTTTCGAATGCCGATGTCACTGATGCGAGTAAATTGGTTTCGGATATCATGGGCTTGAAGTCAAAACCCGAGAATGAAGGCATGTATGTGCTTGCTTCATGCATGTTTTGTGTTCACAGTTTAACTTTTGTGAAGTTTGTGATTGCCTGTTTATCTCCATCTTGCTTAACTGCAAGTTCTTCTTGAGCGCTTGGGCTCATGATGGCATTCGCTCCATGATGCAACCCCCTTGTACCTTGCCTTATATTTTAGAGTGTAATTGCCATGTAGACAACCTCTATGTTGCGTATAGTTGGAGAGCGAACTGCCCCATCATACCTATAGTTAGGACTTTGGTCCTTCCATTTCCATTCTTTTTTCAGGGTCCTTTGGTATCGATGATTCCTTGCGTGGAGAACTGGTGTTAAAATTTTGAAATTACTTTAATCTGTTACATACAGGTGAATAAAGGAATAGGGCTTCGCTATAATCCATTGGCAGGGCTTAAATCCTAAAATATGTCAAAAATGGTTACTGATTGTTAAAGATCACAATTCATGAGAATCAGTTTACTTCAGTTTTTGCTTTAGTAAAACCAATTGTCATTCATTTCCCCTTGCAGAGAAGTTCCACTCATTCTTGGGCAACATATCACCAATTTGGGTGCTGAAGTTAGTTACCATAGGTTTCATCCTAAGCCGGACAAATTTCATCTCCTTCGTTTCTTTTCAAGTCATGATGTCAAGGTTGTCCCAGATAACGTTACATGTTCCCATCCTGGCATGAATACCGTTGGTATAATCAGAGCTCCCAGTGGTGACGGAAAGGAAGCTATTGTGCTGGTAACACCATACAGTGCTGTAGGGGCTGACATGAAGGATGCTTTATCACTAGGGGTTGCATATTCGGTGTTTTCGTTACTTAGCCGAGTATCTTGGCTGGCGAAGGATATCATATGGCTTGCTGCTGATACTCGCTATGGAGAACACGAGTCAGTTGCTGCTTGGCTAAGGGAATATTATTCCCCTTCATTTACCAGTTTGAGTGAGACAAGGAGTAAAATATGTCCTGCAAATAGGGATGATTACAATGTGAATCAAGATCTCGTTGCAGGAAAAGAATTGCCACATGGTTTCAGGCGTGCTGGTACTATGGCTGCTGCCCTTGTTATTAAAGTTCTCAGTGGAAATAATCATGCTGAGGATACTCTCGTCATGTATGCCGAGGCATCAAATGGGCAAATGCCAAATCTTGACCTCATCAATGTAGTAAACTATTTGGCAGTACACGAAGATATGCGGGTAAAAGTAGAAAAGTTATGGTCATTGATGAACTCGAAGTGTCTGCGAATGTTTGGACAAGTAATCGAGCTGGTTGGAAGTGTGGCTAGGAGCTTAAATCCTCAATGGCGGTTTGGTATTCCTGTGGCTGATTACGTAGAAGGTGCTGCGACTCTTGCAAGTTCATTACATGCTCAGGTGACAACTCTGAGGTTTGTTTTATCTGTCGTACCCATGGATTACATCTTTTGTTCTTGACCTGCATCTGCATCTTGTCCATTCTTATACTTGCACGTGGTCTCTGATTTTTGTTTTTGTATTCTTCTCTATTTCGACCAGGCATTAGGCATTCCAACTGGTCCGCATGGTGCTTTCCGTGATTACCAAATTGACGCTGTGACATTGGTGATTTCTCCGAAAGTTTCAGTTAACAGCAATGCCAAGCAAAGGGAGGTTTTATCTCGAAGTGGCCGGTCAGTTTTTTATTCTTTTACTGCTATGCACTATGGTACATATTTTCGATTGATCTGGGAGTGTTTCTGATACCAAACTGCTGCTTGTTTCTGGTGCAGATTGGTCGAAGGTGTGGTACGATCGGTGAACAACCTTCTGGAGAAGTTTCACCAGTCATTTTTCCTGTATTTGCTTACAGGTCCTAGCAAGTTTGTTTCAGTAGGAGTCTACATGATCCCCTTTGCGCTTCTAATTGCACCTCAACCACTCATGGCAGCTTCTCTATATGCCAATGGTAATAAACCTGGTGCAAGCTCAAACTTACAAAACCCGTCATCTAATTCTGAGCCTCCAATTGCACCCGTGAGTATTCTCGAGTCATGGAGATGGCTTGGTCCTGCTAAGACAGTATTTGTGGTTCATGCTTGGGCCATTGCTGTTGCTGTGCTTCCTTACTTCATCTCAAAAATCCAGGATTTGACGCCGACGACAAGTCTCTTGTCCTGGATTTTGCTTTCACTATTCAGCCTTCACTTGATGTACCTGCTTTTAGGCTCCCGCTCCAATCAGCAAGGATGGCAAGTTCTCAAATCGGTGACAATCTCGGTTGCCTTTATCGGCCTATGCCTCATGTCTATAGTCAACTTTGCCACGGCAGAGATCGGGGCTTTGCTACTGGTCCCTTTGTGTCTGATGACTCGACCTTTGATGTCTGATCTAAAAGCAAGTAGGAAGTTCAAAGCCATTGCAGCTATCTTCTGCAATCTGATCTTATGTCTCATGGGCTTCCCTCCAGTCGCGTTCTTTCTGTTGAAAGGCCTGGCGGGAGGCTACGCTGGCATTGACATTGGGGAGTTTTGGAGCTGGGTCGAATCGCTTTGGGCATGGAACAGTGCTACTTACCTCTACATTGTTCTGGTGCATCTGCCTTGCTGGGTATTGTGCATTCTCATCTTATCACATCCTTCTTGAACCTCGACAAAGGTCTCTCCTGAGCTTCCTATTTCGAGTTCATCTCACATCGAGTCAATTTGAATTGTGGGTTTATCCTTTATAGCATCGCCTGCTGTTAACCTTGTATACGATGTAGTTCTTTAACTCGACGTGCATTGACCCGTTTGGTTGCTATATGTTTTTAGAATTACTCTCATGTGTTGTTAGGCATACGAAGTTCCGGCTTTTGGTTGACGACAGTGAACATGTTGATTTGTGTGATTTTCTAACATATGCTATAGATTCTGTGATCGGGAATCTTGGACCAGAGTCCATTTCTTGGATATCCTGTCGATGTGTATCTATTCTTGCCCTGTGGCTTGTACGCTGCTAACATTGAGCTGGACCAGTAGGGAGAAGGATAGCAACAGGCTAACACATTACCGTCCAAGTCGTCGACTATATATGATTAAAGAATCGATGTTGAGCAAGATTAGGGGCATACACCTTCTGAACGTCGACATAATCATGTAGGTTGTTGCCACAGTGATCTCAACATATTGAACATAAGATTGGTGCTGTAAGGATAATCAATTATTTCCTTTTGTCTCATTAATTTTGTAATTTTTTTGATTTTACATGTGAAAATGAGAATTGTCAAATCCAAAAAAGAAATGTTCGATAACAAATTAGTCAAAATCTAAGCAAAAGAGATCTCGTCTTTACCAGGATGCCACCGAAAAGAACGTCGATACAAAGTTTGATACGCATGTAACGACGATCAAACGTAATTTTTTTTATAAATTTATCGTGAAACATCAATGGTTATGTAAGTTACGTACGTTAGGGTAATATATATTGTGGCACAATCAGACGTGATTTGATATGAAAACGAGACTTGTATTCATAAGTATAAAGTAATGTAAAATATATACTCCCTCTGTCCCACAAAAGATGCAACGAATTGACTTGGCACGCGTGCAATAACATTCAAACGTAATTTTTTATAAATTTATCGTGAAATATCAATTATTGTATAAGTTATATATTTCAACCTAAATATATTACGCAACGATCAGACGTGATTTAATATGAAAATAAAATTTATATTCATATATATAAAATAATACAAAATACACATGTGTTATATCTTTTATAGAATAAAAAGAATATATGTTATAAAATATGTGGGATAAAAGGAGTAGCTGTTATGAGGTTTGTGTGCTTAAAGCACATATGAATTGTGCTGTGAACAAAGGAAACACGTCACGTTTTCTTTTCAAACTGTGACACAACGTCACGTTTACTGTAAACATGAGCCATCAATTCTTTGTAACATTACTTATAGCAACCAAGTGACTATTATTGCAGCATCAACATGGCACCATATAAAACCCTTTACATAAAGTTCGTTCAAGTCGCATAGTTAGTGCTAAAGCAGCAACAAACTGACTGTTACAATGCATCATTTGGGTTCTAAGTACTGTAATTTGGTAATCATAACACCCTTCAAAAATTTTGAGGTTCCGATTAAAAGAAAAATGAATTAATTTTCGTTTTTTTCTTTTTCTTTCGAACTCACCAGCCCTGTTCGGTGGTGTAGCGTCCATTTTCCTGAACAAGCTATGATTTGTGGTAGTAGGTAAACAAAGCCAGCACTTCCCCAAATAATAATTCAAGAAAACCGAAAACGACACACGCACACAAAATGAAACAAACACAACACATATCAAATCCACAAACCCAAACCCAAGCAAGCAAGCAAATTACACCTCAAACAAACGAAACCACAAAAACACACAACACACAATCAATCATCATCTTCAATGGATTCTCTGCTCTGTGATGAACTCCTCATAGAAATCTTCACACGAATCCCATCATCTTCATCCCCAAAACTCTCCCTTGTCTCAAAACGATGGCTTCACGTTCACCGCCTCTCCACCACTTCCCTTTCCCTTTCCCTTCACCAATTCTCTCCCCTTTCCCTTTCCTCTCTTCTCCTTCAATTCCCTTTCCTCTCATCACTTTCCCTCACTTCCCCTCCCCAAAGGGTACCCTTTGACGAAGCACTGATTGCTGTCTCAAGGTCCTGCAACCCTAATCTAAGGTCCCTGAGGTTCTTAGCTGGGCCTGTGACTTCTGGGTCTTTGATGTCGATGTCGAATTCGTTTACCCTTTTGGTTAATTTGACTGTTTGTGTCTCTAGGCCGCTTAATTTCATCTGGGTTAGGGGGCTTTTGTGTTTAAAGGAGCTGAATTTGGTGATTTCTGGTGATGGGGTCGATGGGGTTTGTGAGATTGGTGAAATTGAGGGGTTTTGTGAGGTGGGTTTTGAGGGAATCGAAATGGGTTTGAGGATTGAGAGCTTGAGCGTGTCGGGGATCGCGTGGGGCGATTCGGGTATGGTATGGTTATGGAGAAATTGTAAGAAGTTGAGGATTTTGAAGCTGAAGAGCTGTGAGGGTTTCGGCGATGGCGACGAGGGTTTGGGTTCTTCGTCGTTTTCGGAGTGTGTGAAGGGATTGAGAGAAGTGGAATTGAGGACTTGTAGGATGATTGTTGATAATGTGTTGGAAATACTGGCCGTAAACTGTGATCGTCTCGATTCGTTATTGGTTTATGATGGCGGGAGCAAAGACGGGTTTCTTAGGTTCATAACACGGTGTAGGTCGAATGTCAAAAGACTCGATCTTAGGTTACCGCTCGATCTTGACAACGATCATCTTATGGCAATGGCAAATAGTTTCAGGACTATGTCGAGTCTTCGGCTTCAGAGTTGTTGTCTTGTGACCGGAGAAGGCCTAAGAGGGTATAGTGTCGCGGTGAGTGATCAGCTCGAGGAACTTGCATTGACGAATTGTGATGTTGTCGAGAGGGTGCCGGGATTGTTGGCTACCTTGGGACAGAATCTGAGAAGGTTGAGGAGTCTTGATTTGTCATATAACGAGTTGTTGGTCGGTAAAGAGCTCGCGTCAATGCTGGTTTCTTGCGGTTTCCTGATCGTGCTGAAGCTGAGGGGTTGTAGGGCGTTGACGAGATTGGTTGTTGTATCGATGATCAAGTGTTGCAAGTATCTTGAGCATGTCGACATTGTACATTGTCGTGGGATCGATGGTCAGGCTGTCGAGATGCTGTTGAAGAATATGCCGCAGTTGAGGCGATTGGAGGTCGATGAATGTAAGATTATCGTATCGGCGAGAACTTGGGCTGCGCATAGGTGTATAGAGATTGTTGCTTGATACAAACATGGATCATTGAACCATTGTTGTATGATATTGCAAGGGTTGGTTGATGACTCTTGTTGAATAATAAGAAGATTGGTGTTCATAATTGCTTCTTTGTATTCCAGATTCTTGTTACGTTAACATATTCAATTGCTTCTTCGCTAACATCACGAATCACGCATCAAGCATGATATTATAGTCTTTGTAGCCTGGCTTGGAATGTTTATCCTCAGCGCTTCGTCTCTTTACTCATGATGTTAGGATGGTCAGATTGTTCGACTCTATTTCTCTCTTACACGAAACTTTTGGATGTTTCTGTCTCATCGATAACATCTAAGAATGATACCATGTCACATAGGATGCGACCCGACCCGAGAAATATAATCTAACGAGCCGGGCACAACTAGTGGAGTCATTTGGGAGAGTGGTGGTTGCTGTGATGTCCAGGACCAAGCCTGTGGACCAATTCATGATCACAAAGCAGCTGGCAAAGTGCAGCTGAGAATAAACCTGTGGGTTTGACCAACAGCTACATCTGTGGATGATATTCATACAGGGCCCACATTCAGCTCCCTTTTGGGCCTGCCTTTAGCTTTGGGCTGGAGATGAAGTCCAACTTCTTATGTGGTTCGGCCCAAAAGCAATGATGTTTATATAACATCAGTCCCGATACTTTGTGTCAGATAAAGATTGACTTGATTATGTGTCGCTACTTCATGAAAATGAATAGAAACATTTCATGACGGATACTTTTAGTAGAATTTGAGTTTTATTGACTGAAAACAGACAATGGTTAAACTAAGTTCGACTCGTATGAATGGATAATGAACGTTCGGATGAAATAGGAAAATAATATCATTATTGCTCTTTTATGAGTTCTGCTCTCATAATCTGTCAATCGATTCGATTATTTGAGTGGTTGTTGTTTATGAGTTCCACACAGGGGCTAAGGCACACGCGCATCGAAGGGAACTTCCAACATAGGATTCCAGGGGGGAAAAGGACATCAACAGCATCATGCAAGTATACCACTGTATACCTTGAACATAGCCATGTAAGTCTAGCAAATCCAATCAATAATTGAATCACGCAAAAAAGTGATCAGGAATCTAAAGCATTTCGAGGAAGCATAGAAATGGGCATACATTGGAAAGTGGGGACCATAATGGCCAATTCATGTCAAAGTGATTAAAGTTCACAGGTTGGGCGGTGGCCGGCTGTTACTGTGGGTTGGTACTCTGTTTGAACAATAGATCAATAAAGGTTAAAGGATAGAATAACATAAACGTGTGATTTATTTAAAATTGATTGATTTTATATTATAAAAAAATATTTTGGGAAAGCTTTTGTTTTACTTAATTATTGTTACAAAATCTTTTTAGAAAATTTTTATATATAATATAAATCAACTAACATAACTGATTTTAAATTAACCTTATAAAAATTTTAAAATAATGACATTTTGATACCAACTTCCGTGTTTTATAGTAATAGACTGATTATTTCTTAATTCATCGAAGAAATCATCTTTCAAGTTTCTACAAAAAAGTTCATCCATATGTTTCCAAACAACCATCGAATTATCTATATTGGGTTTAGAATTCATAAGAGGTTACAGAGTTTCCTCTTGATATGGGTTAACCTAAAGGTTTTTTTTTTTCAGATGTGAATTCGAAGGAGTTTAGAATTCCAAAGGGGTTTAGAATTCGAAGGTTTAGGGTTTCAGAGTGATTGTTGTGAAGATATATATAGTTGACTTTTTCGGCTATCACAGTATCAATTCAATGTCCTCCCAGGACACCATGCTTGATTATGTACTAGCATTAACAATTGAACGCCAACTCTTGATTTAATGCAATCCCGTGTCTTCTCCTCACAAAGCATGAGCTAGTTACCATGCCTCTTCCATTTCAACAAGAACTGGGTATAACCATGTCATGAGCATAGCTATCAGATCTGAACCGATGATCGATTCGAGGAGATTTTTGGATCAATGTGTTACTAGTTCGACCTATTAAACTGATGGTTAAATATTTTTATATTTTTAAAGACATACATTTTTTTTATTTATGTTCATTACATATATATATTTACATATCACACACACACGTATATATTTCTTAGAAAAAATAACCTAATACATATGTTAGTTCTATTAATTAAAGAAAAATATGTTTTTTTTCTAAATTTTTGAACTTTTTTTTTTGCCGATTCAACCAGCCGGGTTTTATTAGTTTTTTAGTCGGATTTTAACCAAGTTTGACCTGGTTGAGCGGGTTTAACCGGGTCAATTGCTCGTTTGTTTTTTTATCGAACCGATCCGGCCGAGATATTGGGTCACGGTCCAACTGGTTGAACCGATGGGATTGGTCCGATTTTTATAACTATGGTCATGAGTTTATCAAGGGCCGCGTTTCCCCCAAATTAAGTATTACTCTCTTGATCTAATAATTTTTACAACACTTATTATTTATTTATTTGAAAATAATTTTACACTAGTATTAAAATAACCATAATAGAATAATATAACCACCATCTTCTTCCTCATTCTTTTTTATTTTTTCACATCAAACTCATCACCATCATAAAAAATCATAATATATTAATCAAAATATATCAAATTCAACACATATAAAAAAATCTGATCAAACCATTACAAGATATATTGAACGAATTCAGCAATGCTTAAATAAAAACCGATCACGAAAAGATAATCGTTACTCACCCCCACATCTCACCCCCTGTACAAGTCCCCCCGAAAAATGTAACTTGTTGCACTTCTTGTTGGAAATCTGCAGTTGTAGTGACTAGTGAGCTCAATGAGAAATTTAGGGCCATCTATGGGCTGTGGAAGATTCTAATTCCCTTTCTTCTCATCATTAAATCGTAGCTAGGTTGCACACGTTGGAGGATAAGCATAAGTTTCTGACAGGAGAAAGAAAGGAGATGGACCATTGCTTTTGGCATTTCTCTTGGTGTTGTACTAACAATTCATTGAAGAGCTAATAAATCTTTATCAGGCCATTTCGTCAAAATCTACATTTTGAAGCCAACACATACACACACAGCCTCAATCACCTGAAATATGAGACATGCTTGAAGTAGCAAAATCTGGTTGCATAACATCAATCAGAAGAACCAAATAACATGAAAAATACAAACCATTCATCATATTATCACACAAGCAACAAAGTACAAATACAATACCAGAACCAGAAACACAACTCAAAATAACAAAGCAAAGCTAAATCATAAACATTAGACTACATACTAATCCTACAATATCTCTTTGTATACATAAATACACGACCTCTACTATCATCAAACCTACTAAAAACCCAACTAATTTCAACAAAGCACTTCAGGGGCTTATAAAATTGAACCCTCAATTAGCCCTCATAACGAACACAGTCTCCAAATCAGGAGGAACAAAGAACTCCACAGCGCCCACAAAGCCACACCTCGACGACGAAGGCCTCCGCTTCCTCGGGGCACCCGGGCACGTCACATTCTCCGGTATCCTCGCCTCCTTCCCGGTAGGAGTCCTCGGGCACTCCTTCTCCTCCTCGGCCTCCTCCTCCCTCGGCTTAACCCGAATCATCATCGCCCGTGCCTTGGACCGTGTCACCACACCCGAAATCACCCATTTCCTCCCCTCAGAATCCAAAACCCCTTCCATTTGATGCTTGCCCACAAACCCCATCACTAAAATCAACACAACCAGATGACCAATTTGCCCAAACCACCCAAATCCCCCAAAAAGTGAACAAAAATGATGAGATTCTGACCCTTTGAATCAACAAATCAAGAACCAAGAACTTTTTTTTTGTACGAATAAACCAAAAGGGTCTTTCAATTCAACGGAGGCGGCGAAGGAAAATGAGAGGAAAGTGATGGGTTTTTTTTAATGAGGGGGCGGCTGCCCGGATTTATACGGGCAGGGGAAACCGTGTGGGTTTTGGCGCGAAATTTTTCCTGGGTTGTGATACAACGGCTCATTTTCCCGCGTAAATGAGATGAAGTTACGGTTTTGCCCCTGGTTTTGCATTGGATTCGTTTTTGGGTGCAATTAGGGCAACATGTCAGCGTCGGCGCCGACTTGGATGGATTCAAGAAATAGAAACGTCAACGTATTGGTGCGGTGTAGAGTTTTGGGCCCATTGGGAGGATTCGGCCCAATAGCAGAGACAGTCCAATGAATTTTTTTTAGTCCCTCTCATCCAACTTTGATTCAGAAAAGGAGGAAAAAAAAAAAAAAAGACCTTTGAATCAAAACGTTTGACTACACGTATTCTGAAACAATAAAACATCATTTTTCATAAACTTTTTTTGTCTAACGAAAAATATAATATATATGTTTTTTATTTTATTCTATATGTATGAAGATAAGTTTCGTTTTCGTATCAAATCAGGTCTGATCATCTCGCGATATATATTAAGTTGAAGTATGTAATTTACATTATCATTGATGTTTCACGATAAATTTATAAAAAAATGGATTTAATCGTCGTTACGCGCGTGTCAAACTTTACATCGACACACGTGCCAAATCATCCATTGCATTTTTTATGGGAAGAAGCGAGTATTAAATACTTATGATATTTTGAGTTATGTAATTTAATCATAAATCATTGATGTAATTTATTGTTTTCAAAATACATATTACATAATACAAAAATGTATTGTATCTATATTGAGATATACATATACAGAGTTCTATTTTTTTTTTTTTTTTTGTTAATAACAGAATATTATTATTATTGTTATTGTTGTTATTGGTTTTTGTTTGAAAGCATTTCCTTTAAGGCTTGAACTAGTTCATGGCAGGAGTATTTAGTGTCCTAACTCAACACAAGCTTGCGTCGCCAAAGCCATCAATTATGTAATGAAGCTACATTTAGTTCACAATGAACATCACTTTACGAGAGCTCAATTTTATTTGCCTTTCATTTGCTTGTACCTTCATAGTTACAAAATCTATACACCGATCTTATGTGCGACTTATCAGATTGTTATACCAAGGAGTACATAATAATGAACTATACAACAACTATACAACTCAAACAGAACAGAAACACAATCATACAAGCATAATTTTTAACTCAGATACCAACAGCATCAAGGAGTTGGGAGTGTTGAGAAACCGAGACCAACGAGTTTGCGACAATGGCGCTGCTAGCAGCCACTGCAGGAACTCCGATCCCTGGGAAGGTAGAATCTCCACAACAATACAGTTGCCGGATTGGTGATGCGTGTCCAGGAAAAGTACCTTTACCAGCTTCTATTGCCGGTCCATAGGTTCCCCTGTGTCGTTGAAGAAACCTTTGGTGTGTCCACGGTGTCCCGACCAGCTGTACTTCACACTTCTCGCGTTTGAAGCCTGGACCAAGAGATCGCTCGACAGCTCTCCACATCACTGTTAGACGACGAGGTGACACAGTGACAATGTGGCATCGGATTGATCAAATTTTAGCATACAATTGTTACATACTTAGAACATTAATAAAATACACGCAGTACCTCGGATCTTTCAGCCTTGAGCTTTTTGCACTCATCGCTTCTGCGATCAAGTCCTTCCCATAATCCAAATGGTTCAGTGCCTGGAGTGTGTGCATGAAATACATGTTTACCAGGTGGTGCTCGATCGGGACTAAGGACACTCCGTACAGATATCAAAACCACATTCTGATCCGCATCGACTCCTCTACTCCAGTCATTTACGACTATATGATGAATTCCCAGGTCTTCAGGTACTAGCTGTAAAACAAAGCAGCATATCAGGTGACTAATATCATCAGATAGACTCGTAGGTTCAAATTTCTCACAATGATGAAATCAAGGCAATTGCAAAATCAGAAAACTGTGGTGAAGTATATGGAGTACCTCGGCCTCGAAACCCAAATGGAGATGCATAAATGATTCACATTGTGGTGTCGACAGGGTTCTGTCCTGATAAGCTTTTGGGACGGCTTCTTTAGGTAACAGATCTAAGGTATCCCACATAGACGCATTGCTAACGATAGCCTTCTCCGCACGTACAACCTGTAGTAGAATTGTGGATACCAGTAATTTCTGGAAAATAAATGTAATTCAAGGGAATTTTGTGGCTCACTTGACCATTTCTGAGTTGAACACCAACTGCTCGACCATTTTCGATGACAATTTTCTCGACATGTGACCGAAGGGCTAGCCTTCCGCCATACTTCTGCAATCCTCGAACAAGCGCATCAACAATTGCACCAGTTCCATGCAAAGGATACTCAAGGCAACATCCTGGCTTATATCATTCAGCAAGCATGTAAACCTAGATTGAAGAAGGAAGAAAAAGAATGAGCATGTGTCAGCATAGAGCGGTCATCTGATAAAAGATCGATCTAATACAAAATAGTTACCATCTCTGCTGATAGTATACCATTAGATTCCACCCCGGCAAGCAGGAACGCTAGAAGATCCACCCAGTTGCGAACAAAAGGGTTCTTCAATCCCAAGGAATCAACTATGTTTGAAAAAGGTTGGAGCAGCCTTGTCGCACCAAGAGCTCCCTGAGGTCCCATTTCTGCGAAAGATTTCAGAAGAGAAGGAGCATATCTTGCCGCACTGGTAAAAATAACACCTAAATCTCCTCTGATAGACAGAGGTGGGAGCACCATTGCAGCTGCGGACATGGGCAGTATAGCATCCTGTGGGAAGTAAGAAATTGCGTGAGATGGACAGAATCCTAATCGACAAACAGCAGTGCCCGGTTACCTTATAGCTCTTTTCTGGTCATAGTTTCTAGCATGATTTGTCAAGACTACATGTGCCTCTACGAAGTTTCAGAATCATCTGTGCACTTTTTTTTCTTTTTTTTGATAAGGTCCAATCGGACACTAGGTTTCATTGCTCATCTCACTAGTACAAATTCGTATAACTAGGTTTAGGATTTCAGATTCCCAAAACCCTCTACGATGACACTCCCAGAACCATCTGTACATTAATATATCATCAGACTGACTAAAGTGCTCTTAACTAAGAGTCAGGAATCGATTTCATCATTTCGAAAAATGATGTGATATAATCCCATTAGAATCCAAATTATACGAGTTCTTGATCTATCATCCAGAAAATTTGAGGCCATGACGTGCAGAAGAAGAATACAAAAGCAAAGCCCACTAATTGGCAAGATGGAATATACAGATGCTCACCAGAAGTTTCTGCCACTCCATTGCAGCCTCTCGACTTACAAGCTTCTCAAGGTCCTATAAACACAAGGTCCTATAGATAGCTGAAGCTGGTTATCCAGAGTTCAAGAAGATTTATACAAAGCCTTGACAAACAGAATAACAACAGGCATACAACTTCCGCCATGTGTGAGAAAATTCTCTGTTGCAGAACACTAGAAGACCAAATGCATCATCTCCAAAGGCAAAATAATTTCCACAAGATTTCCTTAATTAGCAACATATCCATATATAAGCATCATCCTATATCTTATTCTGTCTAACCAATGTCAAAGCAACAACTAAGTTTGATGATATCAACTGCCAGTACTCAGCCTTTTGGTCATAAACCAAACCAATGGAAAAGACGGATACCAACATTCAATGATCAATAGAGATCAGACATCAGATATAAAACATAAATCACCTTCAAAAACTCTTGGGGTCCGATGCGAGATAAGAACTCCCCTTCTGGCATGTAAAAACCATCCATGAATCATATTTAGCACAAGGGATCAACTCATCAAGTGCATCCAACACCTGCACGCAACGAATAACATCATCCACAATAACCATAGCAAACACTACGAATAGAAATTATTCAGTTGTCGATTGAAAATTCATCAGTATGCATCTACGACATTCGAAATTCATATTGAATCTTACTTGTGCAAGTGGGTTCGCTTGAGGACCTCTTGACTGTAAACCCGAGAATAAGGATGGACCGGAGTCGAAATTAAAGCCTTTAATGTCAAACGAATGAGCCGCGCCACCCAGTCGATCATGACTTTCTAAGACGAGAACATCTTGACCATATCTAGCTAGAAGTTCTGCACAACATAGTCCTCCAATGCCACTCCCTATGACAACAATGTCTGCCTCACGCTTCCCTGCTTAATTCGAAGTTCAGTGCAGGTACATCTCATCTTGGCACAATGGAATTGAAATATGCAACATTTTCTTTACAATAAGTAACAAATTCTTTTCTCAAACATCCTAGAACTTCAAAATGAACTTCAAAATGTATTCCCTAGTTAATGGACGAGATAAGAATCATATCTCCACTAACTTGTAATGATACAATCTAAGATCCCCTGACAAAAACTATCTCACCCCAAGACTACCTATGAGTGTTGAGAATATCAACCCCACAATTGAATTTATGAACTTACAACATTTATACTATGGGAAATAAAGGGCCGATTTTAAATCAACCACCATGACTCCACAAACTCCACTGAGTGTGGAGAACCATACTGATAAGACAAAACCCAAGAAACCTTATTGAGTATTGAAAAACCACACTGACCATGTTCCACAAAAGGTTTTCTCCATATTCGGTACCGTTACTACAGCCACGATGACTAATCTAAAATCAGCCCCCACACTCAGATTACAAGACACATGAGTTGTTATTCGGGTTACAAAAATCCATCGATTCAATGCGTACTTGCATGTATTGTACGCCTGCCTTACACTTTAACGGAAAAGTTGGCCTCTCCCAGAGAGTCACCTTTGGCCCTGCCACGTCCGCCTCAATGCCATTGCATGCATGCTAAGAGGATGGAGGCTGCCCAACGCTCCCTACATAGTTTCAGTTCATGACTCAAAGATTTTGGCTAGAAGAAAGGAACATATCCACATAATCCCGTCAAACACAAGGTGTGGAGAGGACAACTTTATAAGACGGGATAATGTATGCCAACAGAAGATAATTTACTCCAACAGAAGGGTTGTTTACAGATGACTAATCTAAAATCAGATTACCCACCTTGGAATTCGAAACATCAAAACACGTGCATACATGGTTCTTAAACCACTGCTCACAGTCAATTGATTTTGAGTTAGAAACCTAAAACGCTTAATATTATCAGCTGATTTTGAATAGGAACAACAACATGGAAGTAAATTTACACTGGCAGCAGTAAATTTAGATGGAACTGTTTATGGGCAGCGTGGATGTTTGAATACCTGGGAAGGCGACGGTGGGTTTAGGAGAGCCATCGGCGGACGACTTGTTAGTTTCCTGCGACAGAACTGCGTATGTGTTCGAACCTGAAAATGCCGTCGACCACCGCGGCGATGGCGGCGAGGACTTGGATTTGGATTGTGGACGATGAAATGTCGCATAGTGCGACAGGATACCAAGCAACATTTTTCCCTTTTGTCCCCCGTTTTTTAATGTGGAAGAGGTGATTATAATGGTTTGGTGGTTGATGGAGGCGAGGACGAACTATGAAGCTACGAAGTCGGCCACGTTGGTCAGTGGCTCCAGCCATACTTCTTGTTATCCGATAATTCATTCTTGTTACGGTTGTTTGCCAACACCAGGATGTAATTATTAATTGTGCTAATCTCGTAATTAAAGTAATTGACTGCAATATTTTGGTTTTCATTTTTGTTGTGGTAAAGTTCAATCGAATCACATAATGATCAAATATGATTTTTCGTAAAATCATGATGAAATAAGATAATAGATAATAATTCTTTTGTATTGCATTTTGATAAATATACATACGTTGTAATCGTTTTAGAACGAAGGGATTACGAAGTAAGACGGTGGATTGTTAACGTCTTGAAATAGGGATTATTGTGAATATGTTAAAGATATTAAATTCACAACGAAATTTTAAAAAAAATTATAATAATATAAATAGATCTATCGTGTATAGTGAAACAAGATGTAAAATTGCTACAATGAAACCTCACCACCAAAGCACCAATACTATGGCCTCATTGGGATCATTTATAAAATAACTTAGGATTGATGTAATAAAACCAATGAACATGATGTAATGCATAAATTAACATAATCATATTTTCGATATATATACTATATTCAATAATCTCATGTTTTTTTATCCAGGATTGAGAATGACTCATTACACTTGCAGAGTATTGCTTTTGGTGTGAATGATGTACGAATGTGATTGTTTTTTATGAGTGGGTGGACTTTGAGTTTGTCATCCATTAGGATCACTACACAATGTTTAACAAGGATAGATAATGATCAGATTAGAGATATAACCACTATTACTAAGATCACATTTGATACGTACGGTAACAAAATGATTCCCATATGCTTGATACAAGTAGTTATGATACCACACGATCTCACTTCATTTTCTTTGGCCTGAACTCCCCATTTCCCCATTATCACACACCCCAACACGCCTCTCCTCACTCTCTTATCCTCTCCCTCACCCCTCCTCCGCCGCCGCCGCCGCAAAATGACGTCATCACCAGCAACCACCCACTCCCCCCAACTCTTCACGCCTCGCTTCTCCCCTTCTCCTCTCCAATTCTCCCATCTCCGCCCCCAAACCCTATCCCTCCGCTCCAAAACCCTAACCCTAACCCGCACTCACCGCCCCCTCCGCGTAGTCGCGGAAAAGGTAGTCGGAATCGACCTCGGGACAACAAACTCCGCCGTGGCGGCAATGGAATTCGGGAAACCGACGATCGTAACCAACGCCGAGGGACAGAGGACGACGCCGTCGGTGGTGGCGTACACGAAGGGAGGAGGAGGGGAGAGGCTGGTGGGGCAGATAGCGAAACGACAGGCGGTGGTGAATCCGGAGAATACTTTTTTCAGCGTCAAGAGGTTTATTGGGAGGAAGATGGTCGAGGTTGACGAGGAGTCGAAGCAGGTTAGTTATAGGGTTGTGAGGGATGAGAATGGGAATGTGAAGCTGGAGTGTCCCGCGATCGGGAAGCAGTTCGCGGCGGAGGAGATTTCGGCACAGGTGCGGAGATTATCGATGGAGCTTGTGTTGTGTGGATTTGTTTGGATTTGGTGCTTTGGATGTGTTGATTTTGTGGTTCATGTTGATGATTGTTGTTCTGGAGCAGAATGACATCGTCGTATCGATGTAGTTGGCCTAAAATGGCTTATTAAAAGATTTTGTTTTTGGTTCTGGATTACAATGAACTTAGTTTTATAATGGTAGATAAAGTTACAACTGAATTTTCCACTCATGTTTCATCACGATTGTTGCGATAGGATGAAATAGATGTGTATTGATTCGGTGGTTGGCAATGAGAATTTGTCAATTGTTTGTGTTAATATAGAGATAATGCCGTGGGTTTTTTCCATGAGCTTGAGCATTCAGTTAAGTTGGTGTCTTCACATGATATCGAATCCATGTGACATGAGCTTCGGGTGAATCAGATCCATGAGGGGCATTCACATGAAAAAAAAAGTTAAAATGTTGATAATATTGTGAGCATTCTACCATCAGTTAATTTTTTTAGTAAAGCTGATTTCTTATTAATTTGCATAGATTTGAGGAACTGTGGACCAGTTTCTTTTTTTTACTACTGGCATTAGGTGAAACATACCAAGAATTGGCGAAAATCTGGTGCACTATGGTTGTAGATAAGTAATGATCTTAGCATGAGTCAGGATGTTAGTGGCATATGCTAGAGTTGATCGAAGGGAATGAAAATGGGGGTTCCTTTATATGCTTAATCTTGTGTTTGCTTCAATATTATGCCTTGAGTTACATGCTTTCTTATCTGGAGTTTGTATCTCTCAGCTTATGTTTCTGGATATTGTAACCTTTGTTGATAAAGAATATTTCTTGCTTGCATCCTTGTCAATGGAGTTCACTCTTGCTTTTGTCCTGGCCTAAAAGAGTTTTCTGATGATTCTCTCTTTGATCTGGCAGGTGTTGAGGAAGCTTGTGGATGATGCATCCAAGTTTTTGAATGACAAGGTGACCAAAGCTGTAGTGACTGTCCCTGCCTATTTCAATGATTCTCAGAGGACAGCTACAAAGGATGCTGGCCGCATTGCTGGCCTGGAAGTGCTCCGTATCATTAACGAACCTACTGCTGCATCATTGGCCTATGGGTTCGAGAAGAAGAACAATGAGACCATCCTGGTTTTTGATCTTGGTGGTGGTACCTTTGATGTCTCAGGTATATTTTCTTATGGTCCTTGATAGTGATTCGAACTCGTGGTCCACTTCAGCTGTAGTCTGTGTTTATGTTGAAAGTATCTATACAATGATATCAAATTTCCTACAACCATTAACTGCCTGCACTTTTGGCGCTGTGATTAATCCCATCTCTAGTCCCTGCAGCCGTGAAAGATCGTGTTCTCCATGTTTTGTATCTTTCATATCCGAACATGAATAAAGTTTGTAATTTGTTACTCTAGTCAATTTAATTTTAGCTCCATTTTGTGTGACAGTTTTACTTATTGATGTCTTGATGATGCTTATTGCATAATCATGTTAAACTAATAGTACCACTTGAACCTTCCTGAATGCGATACTATCTTAAGGGCTTAAGATTGAATATAGTATGCTCATAGCTTGCTTTCCTTTGTTTATATTGCAGTCCTCGAGGTTGGTGATGGTGTGTTTGAAGTGCTTTCTACATCTGGAGATACTCACCTGGGTGGTGATGATTTTGACAAGGTAAGAGCAATGCTAACATTTACTCATCGTTTCCATTTAGACTTTAATGTGGTAATTTTAGCAGGTTCATTGCCCATCTTTTCTCTGATATTTGGTTTGTCTTATCCTCTGCTTCCCTTGGCCTTGGACACTATGGGTACTTAGAAGTTTGTAATCGCCTGTGGTGCAGAGAATCGTTGATTTTCTTGCTGCAAACTTCAAAAGGGATGAAGGGATTGATCTTCTGAGGGACAAGCAAGCGCTTCAACGTCTCACTGAGACGGCTGAGAAAGCCAAGATGGAGCTTTCTTCGTTGACTCAGACCAACATCAGGTTTGTTTGATTGCTCAACTTTTCATTTTTACCTAGTTGGATCATTCATTTTTGTCTGACCTTTGAGGTATTTTCTTTTCTGCAGCCTGCCCTTCATTACCGCCACTGCTGATGGTCCCAAGCATATTGAGACTACTTTGACGAGAGCCAAGTTCGAGGAGCTGTGCTCAGATCTTCTTGATAGGTAGCTTGTTTGCCCTGTCCTTAATTATTTTGGAGGTTATGCTGCATTACTTCTGTGATTACTGAAAAGAAAAGTAGTTTCACATCCTTATTGATCTTTCAATTGTCACTCATTTTTATGAATACGAGAAGTCAATTGTCAACATTGCACCATTTCCTTTTGTTTCGATATCTTGTTAGCAAATTATTTGTGTTGCTGATGTATTTTGAGATTGAGGCTTTTAGTCTTGGACTCCATAGTTGTTCTAATCCAATATGGCTTATTTTAGGCTGAAGACACCTGTACAGAACTCGTTGAGGGATGCGAAACTCTCCTTCAGTGACTTAGATGAGGTGATCCTTGTTGGTGGCTCGACAAGAATCCCAGCTGTTCAGGAGCTTGTGAAAAAACTAACTGGAAAAGAGCCCAATGTCACTGTCAATCCTGATGAAGTAGTTGCCCTTGGTGCTGCTGTTCAGGTCACATTCTTGAGCCTATCTGATTGTATCAGTTAGCTTCTCGTTTATTCATTTATTTATGAATTCACAATCAACAAAATTTTTCCCTCTGCAGGCTGGTGTTTTATCTGGAGATGTCAGTGACATTGTCCTCCTGGACGTTACACCGTTGTCAATTGGTCTTGAAACGCTGGGTGGAGTCATGACAAAGATCATTCCGAGGAATACGACCTTGCCCACCTCCAAGTCAGAAGTGTTTTCCACAGCCGCAGATGGCCAGACAAGTGTGGAGGTCAACGTCCTCCAGGGTGAGAGAGAGTTTGTCAGGGATAACAAGTCCCTTGGCAGCTTCCGTCTTGATGGAATCCCTCCAGCACCACGTGGAGTTCCCCAAATCGAAGTCAAATTCGACATTGATGCCAATGGCATCCTCTCTGTGACTGCTATTGATAAGGGATCTGGCAAGAAGCAAGACATTACAATCACAGGCGCCAGTACCTTGCCTACTGATGAAGTATATCTTTTCTCACTCTTCTTTGTGAAAATTTTCCGGTGTAAGCATTTCTAATCGAAAAACTTGTTGATTCATTGCATGATTCCGTGAAGGTTGAGAGGATGGTCAAGGAAGCTGAAAGATATGCACAGGAAGATAAGGAGAAGAGGGATGCCATCGACACCAAGAACCAGGCAGATTCCGTCGTCTACCAAACAGAAAAACAATTGAAGGAGCTGGGAGACAAGGTTCCCGGCCAAGTCAAGGAGAAGGTTGAAGCGAAACTTGGAGAGCTGAAGAGTGCCATGTCTAGCAGCTCAACACAAACCATAAAGGATGCCATGGCTGCGCTGAACCAGGAGGTCATGCAGCTGGGTCAGTCGCTGTACAACCAGCCAGGCGCTGCTGGTGCACCAGGAGCTGGATCTGCTCCTGGAGGCGGGGAGCCTGGCTTTCCAGGCTCGGCAGGTAAGGGGCCTGAAGGAGATGTCATTGATGCAGACTTCACCAATAGCGAGTGAGATACATTGCGGGAGTAGGATTTTGAACTCTGGCACAGGCAATGTAGACGAGAAGTAATGCTGGGAGTATAAGCAAACGGGGTGGAGAGGAAATGCATCGTTTAGTATGAGTAGATATTGACAGGAACGTCGAGGGTGCATATCTTTGTCCGCCCATTGCGACTTATTAGTTGAGGGCATGGCTAAATTATGGAGTTCATGATATGTTCTTACGGTTTTGGATTCGTGACAATTTGCTTTCTGTGACTTGGCCTTTGAATATCTGTCATTTCTATTGCTTTCTTAATCTGAGATGTACTATAATTTTTATGTCAACGGTAGGCCTCATGTGATAAGTATACGACAGGGCAAGGCATAGGATTTAGTCTCTGTTAGAATTTGCTCCTCCACATATTAGACTGAGTACTCGACGAGCATCAATTTCAAGGAGGCGAACTCGAAGACACATTAGAGTTCTTCACTCTTATAGACCAAGTTTTTCCTACATCAGTCTATCAGATTCTGTGCAGAAATGAATGAGAAAAAAAGAGACAAGGACGAAATCACAGCACCTTATCATACTCAAGGTTTTGGAGACATTAATCGCCTCAAGGCGCCTACAAACACACAGCTACATAAACAACGATCCCTGCATCATCTATACAAAAGCGAAACATAACCTCGCATGGCAAAAACATCAGCAGAACCTAAATGCATAAGCATCGCCGTAACACCTTAGTTCTTGCAAAATGACTGAAGCATGGTACAACGACAAGTCAAGCTCTCGGATAAGAACAGCATAACATGGAGCAACTAACAAAGTTCTATATCAGCAGTCTCGCTATAATCACTCCCATGCAGCTTCCTTTGAATCTCCAGGACTACGAGGAACACTGCCAGCTCTGGCGAAATGCCAGGCCGCGTAATTAGAACTACCTACAGCATTGGCTGTGATATCTCCAAGGTTTCCCCATTTGTTTCGCCCGCCACTACCTGGATACTGCCCATCAAAGGGATTACGACTGTAACCAATATTTAGAGGTGCGAGGCGACTATAAGGGTTACTGGACTTGCCATACTCCGCCCTGACCATAGGATGTAATGGCTGGTGCACAGGCTGATCCGGCGGTCTACAATGACTCTGGCAACCTCCATAGCAATGTTGATGCCGGTGGCCGTGGCAGTAATGGCAGCATGGATGGTAGTGATTGCAACTTCCAGATTGAGGATTACTGTTCTGATGATTACTGAGGCTACAGAGAGTAGGCGAGCTGTGAACTCTGTGCACTTGAGAAAGTCTGCTTCGAGGACCATTGACAAAAGGTTGTTGTTCGCTGTTGGTCGAAGTATTGTTATGTATAACACTAGGTGGGGAGAGTGAGTGAGGGGATGCGCTATCTGGAGACGAACTTGCAGATATTGGACCGCTCGTACTCAAAGGACGCTTTGTTCTTCGAACAACCCCATTGATGGCATCGACAAACCGCTGCTCTAATGAATGAGGCATGACTGCCAAGAACGGGTTCTGCCCAGTTTCAATCATGACAGGCTTCGAAGGGAAAAGGAAGGTTCGGAGCTTCGACTGTCCTTCACTTTCTAGGCGATCATATTCGTCTAACATATGGCGGAGATCTTCATCCAACTTTACTGAGACCAAGGAGTCGAGATCCTCCGAGGCTATCTGATACTTGAGGACGAAATCTCCCTCCACTAGATTGCTCAACTTCTTCGTTAGCTCTGTCAACATAAACATGAAAAACACTTTAACATGGAGAATCAAGACATCGAAGCATCCAAAAATGCAGAATGCACATTGCAACATTGTTAACCCTGGCGAGTCCATGTGGATTGATCCGATCAGAGAAACAACTTATTATCTACCATGAATTCAGAAGCCTACAAAACAGAATCGATCAAAAAAAAAAAAGGAAAATGTTGACTTCGAATCAATATTATAATTGATAATTATCTCATATGAACGGAAAAAAGAGTCAAAAATAACTGGTTACATAAAATCAACTTTTGTTTACATTACCAATGTAAACCATATTCAACACATGGTCCCATCCAACCTGTATCTCAAACTTCCATGCAACGGTCGACTTTTTAAAAAAAATATTATAACATGGCAAGTTTATGAAGACAATATTCTCCTTTTTTTAATGAGTTTTTATTCAATATTTGTAACTGGATTTCTGTCATAGTTTTTAACATGAGACCACCTTAAAAAACCCTAAAAAGAAATAGAACGAGAAAGATCGACGTGCCTGAGAAACTGAGGTTTCTAGGCACGGCGACAACCCGAGTATCGCCGCCGACGTACTTCAACACGCCGTCCGGCGGCCGCGGCAATATCTTCCCTCCAAAACTACAAAAGAACTTCACCCTGCTCGTCGGCGAGGACGACGAAGGCGATGACGTTTCCTCAACGCCACCGTCATGCGCCGCCATGGAAATTGATCAAAGAGAAAAAAAAGTAGATCCCAACGAATGGAAATCTAACAAGAATGTTCGAAATTTACGGGGAATTTTTGAGAGCGGATAAATTTTTCGGTGGAGTGGATTCGAAGAGGGGGGAAAGATTTTTGAGGTTATTGAGGAGAAATATCGACGGAGAAGGAGAGAAAGGCGGTGAGTTCGTTGGTATTTGGGTGTTCTGTTTAAGGGGAATGTAATTTGGACAATACATGAACGATGGCATTGATTTAGGTGTTATTGTTTGTTGATATCTTATTGAAGTTCCCGGAGTCAGGAAATATTTGATTTATCTTTCATTTTATATTAATCCAAAATATAAATTATTAATAGATTTTAAAAAAATCATCATTAAGTGTTTTATTTTTTATACATGATTATTCATAAATAAGATATTGAGGTATAATCAACTAATAAATATTTTAGATTTTGATGGTTAATAGGTTATTTTCTCTAATCAAAATATCTTTTTTGTTTCAAAATAAATAAAACGTTTTCATAACCTTTTAAAAAAAATAAAATCAATTCAATCTGTTAAAGTATATTTACTGACTTTCTTTCGATTGTTACAATATACTTCAATGTCACTAAAAGTACTCTTTGTTCATTAAAGTCCATACAAATTCAACACATACATCAATTATCGTGTCGGGTTAAAAAAATATTTCGATTAATATGAGATGAGATGAGTATCGTTTTTGTTTTTTTTTTTTTTTAAATTTTGTTTCGTTGATTAATGAAAAAGATAAAACGGAAGTGTGTAGATACTTCCTTAGAATTTTTATTTCATAATTTTAAACAATAATATCAAATAGATCCTTTGGAATTTCTCCTTCTCATGAGAAATACAATAGATGATTCAATTTGAATGGATTCAAGTATGTAGATACTCCCTTCATCTCGGATTCATAAAATAGTTACTTTACACTTTTATGTAATGGTAGAATTTGTATTGATTTTAGTAAGGATTTATAGAATATGTTTTATGATATAGATGTGTCTAATAACAGATGAATGTTTGAGATTAAAACAACACAAATGAAGAGTTGAGATTAGAAATGTTAGGTTTAATCTTAATCATCCATCTTAATCATTTAATCTAAATCGTTCATTTATCATTAGATACATCTATATCATAACATATATTTTATTTTCCTTTTTTTTAAAATATCCCTTTTATGTTGATACTAAAATCTGTTGTATTAATTGAGATAATAATTAGTGTAGATTTTTGATAAAGCGGGTAGTTTAGTGCTTTGAATTGGATTTTTTTTTAAAAAAATAAACTGTTCTATTTTTTAGAGGATAGAAGAAATAACATTTGTTTTATTTGATTTTATTTGATTTTTTGATAATGTCAAGAACTAATCTTTATATTCCACTATAAATGAAACATTTTCTTAAATCGTGTAGAACACATCTCCATAGTTCTATCATACTCTTTTTGTTTCATTTCACTTACAATCATTTGATCAGATACGATAATTTATACATATATTGAATTTATAAGGAAAGATGAATTTATCTTTGTGACCGAGAGAGAGAAGTGAGGGAAAAAAAAAAGAAAAATGATGATAGAGTGAGTTGATGTGATATAAAATAGAAATAGTTTGATAATTTTATATGAAAAATATATCAAGTAAGAAAAGATTGTAATTTAACTAAGTCAAAAAAAAATTATTATAATTAAAATAAAAAAAACAAATTAACTTTTCTCAACTGTAACAAACTCACTACTGCTTCAAAAGAATGATATGTCTCCATGAAATCAATACTTTTAAGAATTTAACCTACACATAAACTATTGATAAAAGTCCAACCCACGTAAAAAAGGAAACTAACATATGAAGTGAAGAGGCATCCTCCACAGTTGGTGTTTGGTGCCGTTGACGTTGATGTTGTGTTTGTTTTTATTTTTTTATATTTAAAAAATATGAAAAAAATAATTAAATCTTGTTAAAAAATATCAATCTTAAAAAAAATAAAATCTAATAAAAATAAAGGATTGATATTTGACAAGACATTTTTTGATCATTTCAAAACCTTTTATTCATAAGATAATTTTATCCTTATCTCACACATTATCTCAAAGATAAAAAAATTACCTTAAATTTATCATTTTTTAAAAAATAATTTTATAAAAAATTATATCATAAAAAAACAAAATCAAATCCAACGAAAAACCTTAAACTGCAGGGATCTCAAATCAAGTGAAGAACCCTTTTTTTTTTTTTTTTTTTGTAGGCAAAGCCGCAGAGGGGAGACAGTCTCATATATATAAACCCAACAAAAAAAAACCTTAAACCCAAACCCAAAACACAGCGCAACTCTCACACAAATCTCCCCACTTTCCCCCACTCTTTCTCTTCCCTTTCATCAGCAGTTATCTTTGCCCTCAATCGACCCAAATTTCACCGAAATCTCAACTGCCCATTTCGCATTTTGATGTCCCGTGAATGCCCAGGTTCGCCGTTTCGCTTCGTTGTGTGTTTTCTGACATAAAAATTCGACCTTGGGAATGTGGCTTTGTGTTTGTACATTGGTGGATTTTGACATTATGATTCTCAAATGTGTGTTTTTGTTGATTGTGGAGATGCCCTTTTGGGGAAAATTGGCGTCTTTGTTGGGTTTGAGAAGGGCTGTGGTTTTTGGTAAGTTTTGGTTGTGGGTTTTGAGGGTTTGTCATGTATTTGGATAAAAAGATTTTGGCTTGAATAATGGTGTTGTATGGGACTAGAGATTTAGTAAAGACTATTGTGAACTCTGTCATTGTTGGTTCGCTTTGTGCGAGAAGGGCGAAATAAAGCAACAAGCTTTCCTTAATTGTTCATACATCTTTTTTGTGTGTTATTTGCAGGGAATTTGATAGCAAGGCTGTGGTTTTGTACATTGAAGCCGATTTTGGTTCATAGGATTGATGTTTTACGAGTGTGTTTGTTGGAAAGAGTAATAAGTTCTCTAAGCAGGAGCATCAGATCGTGGGATTCTGTGGCATTTTAGTGTAAATGGATGCTTTCTCGGCGTAATTCAGTCGGCTGATGATCTGAACAGAAAAAGTAAACTAGTTCGGGTTGAATCTCGTGTCTAGGAATAGATCTGTTCATGGTGTGCTGGATTGTAATTTTGTAAATGATCTAGCGGAACTTGTTACTATACTAGTGCCAAATATATAATGAGGGGAGAAAGGACAAGAGGAATAATAAGATTTAGTGGATAAGCTGTACGTTGAAATATCAATATCCACATACAAGCAGAATGCTAGTTTTACAAGAACTTTTATGATTTCAGAACTTCTCGGTGCATACTGTGTGAATGCACTCAGCGATGGCATGATTCTCAAACCTTACTTATTAAATCAATAATACGTTGCTGATTGCTAAATTTTGCAAATAGAGCTCAAAATTATTTTAAAGTGATGTCAATTCCTTTTGAATTGGTTGCATATGATGGCTGTTTGTGTCTTGCTCTGTTTAATGTATTCGATTATCTGGATCTGAATGTCGAAGTGGTGTTCATTGCAGAGGCACTTGTACATGGCAGTGTGTGTAGCAGTGGATGCCTGCTGACTTTTTTATCTGAACGTTGTGTAATTCGGTGGCATAAATCACAACTAAGATTCCAGTCAGACTAATGGATCCTTGTGCGAAGTCTGAAGTGAGTGCTAATTTAGGGGAGAGAGTAACGGTATGTCTTTATCGTTTTTATTATCTTGATAATTGGCTGAACACTTTTTTGGTTCTTGTCTTCCTGTCTTAGTATCAAATCTTGGTGAAATCTAGGTTAAGAACTTTTTGGTATTGTCTTGTAGATTTCTATACTACTCCAATGTTACTAACCCTGTTCCGATTCTATACTACTCCAATGTTAGCTGCATCACGCGTTAAGTAATTTCCATAACAGAAAACTTTAAGCGAAACAAGCTATGCTGGAAGTCGTCCACTGGCTAGTTTTGTGCTATGGAGTTCCTGTTCTTACTAAAAGGGGGAAAAAAAAGAAAAAGAAAAAAGTGAACTGTTGGTAATTATTGTGAAACTAAGAAAGCGTCCTGAAGGGACACACTTACATTATGTGTCATCAACTTCTTCTATTTTTATGATATTTCGCACTTCTATGCTGCTTGTGTTTTTTCTTGTTCTGCATGTGCTTTATGTTTTATGTATTCAGACGACTGCTGTGCGTGTAATATGCTAAGGCTATCAATGTGACATGTCCTAACTTTATCATATTGAATAGGCGAGTTGTTTAATGATGCATTATGATTTCTAAATTGATATTGGTGCTGCATGACAGGATACTGAAGGAGATAGAAGGTTCTTCTCTCATAGTTTGCCCGGGTACAAAAGACATGGAGCTGGGATGCTTGGTGGCATTTCTAGGCAGTTTGCCTATGAACTACCGTGCTTTGCATATTCTGGCTATGACAGTACTCTTGGATCCTATGAAGAGGATGTGCTTCCTTGTAACTCATTGAATCCTGCCCTCTTATTGGAAAAATCTGCTTCTCCAGCTCTTGTTGGATTGAAGACAAATGGTCTGAAATCCCATGATATAGATGGGTTTAACACTCGCGCTGTTACCCGTCTCTCTAATCTAGAAACAAATCAACATTTTTCATCATCAAATATCTCACAGCGTAGCTGTAGCATTCGTCCTGGTAAACAACTTGAGAAGGTAAGTAGATGTGATATCAACTTCATTCTCATTAGTCATTAGCCCAGATTGGAAGAGATCCAATCACCTGCAGTTGGATGATGCCCTATCCATGAAAAAAATTGGTATTTCTTGTCGTGATGGTGATAAAACCAAATATTTCAAAGAAATTGTGATCTGCATCTTCTTTGGTTTTAACATGAAGGACATACTACTAATAATAAAACAACGAGAAACCTGAATTTGCAAGGGATATGGTGCTGAAGTTCAAAAGTATTCAATTGCTAGTTTAGAGATGCTATGTATATCTTTGTGATGCTCCTGGTATCAGTGATGCTCTTTCCATTATTCCATAGGTTCCTTAGGTTCCCGTGTCTGAAAATTAATTTAATAATCCAAAAACTGGCGAGTTTGATGCGTATGATATCCTTGTTGTTACCTTTGTGCTTTAAAATTATTTCCTTATTTTTCAGGTTCCACAGCCACTTTATAATTTTGAAGCTGTTCGTTGTGTGAGCCAGTATCGCTGCCATCCTAGATACTCACCATCAGCTAATTATCAGAAGCAAGATCGGGCGCCACATGCAGCCAGTAGGATGTGGAATAGTAATTTCAGGTGCGACATGAGGGAAAAGCCTTTAAGAAACAGTGAGTCCGTCGTGTCGGCTCATCTTTCTCGTGGTCCTAGAACCTACAATAGGTATGCTTCATACTCATCACCTATAAAGGAGTTGTTGCATCCCACCCGTATGGGAGATCGATATAATTTGCCAGACTTTCAGACTACCTACGAAAATGCAAAGTTTTACGTCATCAAGTCTTATAGTGAAGATGACATCCATAAGTGCATCAAGTATCATGTTTGGTCGAGTACGCCAAATGGGAATAAAAAGCTAGATACAGCTTACCATGATGCAGAAGCGAAAAGAGCGGAGCTAGGCTCAAAATGTCCAATCTTCCTCTTCTTTTCAGTAAGAATTATTTAATTTTCTTTTCATGCGATCAACAAACCAGTATCCATGCAATGCAGTGTTCTGTGGTACTTGGTAGCAAGTTGTTTCTCAAACTGCCTTTGTATCCTGATTATCATTGATTGAATTTCTGTCTCAGGTTAATGCAAGCGGGCAATTTGTTGGCTTAGCTGAGATGACGGGCAAGGTGGATTTCAACAAGACTATGGATTTCTGGCAGGCCGATAAGTGGAGTGGATTTTTCCCAGTGAAGTGGCATATAATCAAAGACATTCCTAATTCTCATCTGAAGCATATAATTCTTGAAAACAATGACAACCGACCAGTGACATATACCAGGGATACACAGGAGGTAGTTAATCAGTTACTACCCAATCCCATAGGTCTCATGTCTATGCATTATCAGAGGCATTAAGCCCTCTTGCATTCATTCCGCTACTCCCGGAAGCTAATATGTATTTACTCGTTGAATAGATTGAATTGAAGCCAGGATTGGAGTTGCTGAAGATATTTAAGAATTACTCCGCCAAGACATCAATTCTGGAAGATTTCGACTTCTATGAAAGACGAGCGATGACAAATGCCAAGAACAAGTCTGCTGTTAATCAAAAGGAAATGCCCCGCAATAGTGATTGGATAGTGAGTTTTACCTCTCTCTAGCTGCAGTTCACTATGTTTGGTTTCGCTATATCACCATTCATGTGAAAAATCTCTGAAATGAAGCATTGTACCAAGTTATGATCCCGAAATCCAAACCAGTGCTGTGCCATCATATTTTTTTCAAACTCACTTTGATGCCATCCATAGCTAACTTTCAATGCCCACTTGTGTTGTACAGTATTATTATTGACTCCGAAAATCTCAGCTAAATCATTTTCTAATCTTTTGATGCAGGACCAATTTCAATCAGGAGCTGGATATGAAGAAGACCTCCATCACGATAGTAGACACTCTGCAACCCTGGCATCTGTCGTAGATCGAACAAGGAAACTATCCATCAGTTGATCCAAAAGCCACTTTCATACGAACACAGAAGCTCACTTAGTGAGCTGCATCGAGGCATTCAGAGAAAATTAAAATAAAAACAATCCTCCCCATTGGTATTCTATGTTGACATTAATGCCTTAATTCTTTTCCCCCCTTAATTACATAGACATGCTTTGTTGAGTTGGCTGAGGTTGAGGATAGGAACTCTGTCATTGATTGTTTTGGATCTGTTCATTTCGATCAAAACATTGTTTTTCGCTGAATCAAGTGACCCTTTGAGCATGTGTGAGCACGTGTACCATGTAACTCGGCGTCATTAGTGACTTTGGTTGATAATCTGAAATATAGTTTGAACTGTTGAACCTGTTTGAGATCATTAGACTCCACCCTTGTATATTGCATACGCATCAAGGATATTGTTATCTTGCCCTGGCTCCATGGCTCGGTTCTCTCCATAAGCTTCCTACTGAATTGTAAATTAACAGCTTCACTACCAGCGAGATGATTCGTTGTATTCATTGTTGGCATTTGTTGATAAGTGTAACAATCTATGCAACATACTGTTCTAATTTAATGACCCATACCAATGATAACCGGATATCAGCATCTGTACACAGCATGAAACAACAACAGAATTACACAACCACAGATAATTCTTATCGTCATCGAATCAAGTCATCCCTAATGTACACGATCAAGGGCTAAAATTCCCGATACAATCATCTCATCCCTAACACTAAGATGATCAAGGGCAGTGCCTTCGGGACCATGGAAAATGCAGGATCCCCATTTGACTCCGCCATAATTGTTCAAATCTGATGCCTTGAGTTTAGTCCAACTGTACCCAGATTTCACCACATATTCATGTTCTCTTTGCCATTATCGTCCTGGAGGACGAGTTCATGAACGACGCAACAGCCTCGTGGATGCCAGAATCATGCGAAGATTTCTGTTGCCGGCGAACCAGAGAATGCGGCCCACTCCAGAAACTGTTGGTATCAGGAGTAAATAGGGTGGTGCTCAGTTCTAAAAGCATGGGATACTCGAGTCCACGGAATTTATCGAACAGTTTGGACTTCTGGCGCTTCTTTTCCAACTCCATCAACTACAACAAATCACGAAAGAAATCAACTCAAGTTAGTGAGTCCTTTACTGGGTTAGACACTCACCAAGAGAGAGAACTGAAGAGTGAAGATGGAAACAAAAAAGTAAGAAGATATAAAGGTGGAATCACTTCCAGCGATATTCGACTTAATGGAAAAGTGAAATGACTGCCATGACAGACGAAAGTACCTCCAGTTTCTTCTGCTGATATAGCAAATTTTGATTCAAAGATAATTGTTTCTGAGCAGTAGTCGTTCTGCCACCTGAGGGACCCTCCAGTCTTGACTCAACAGTTGGATTGGATTCATCTTCTGCAATACTGCCGTGGTGCAACTTCTCAGAAATGTCCCCCGATCGATCATCTTCATCATGAAGTTCCACATGCGCTTCTTCCTTCTGAGCAGCATCAATCTGGGGTGTCCCAGTTTCTTCTAACCTTCTATCATCTTCAATGTCTTCAGCATTTATATCAGGTGAAGTCTCCAGGTAAGATGATGTCTCGCCACCAAGGGGACTCTCAACATGTATACTTTCCTGTAAATAGATAGCATAAAGGCATAGACAACAAAAACGGGAAGCCTTCAGCTAGTAGCCTACAAGTAAAACAACTACTAGTATTATTCATGATGGCAATGAAACAACTACCCGCAATGGCTGAGCTCTCTATTCCAATTATCAAAATTTTCGGCAAGGAAAAGTGGATATTATCAATACCCACATTTGCTGATAATTTTTATTCGTGTATATATATATAAAGCACATAGAAGACATTGATAAAAAGAACACATTAGACGCAAGTAACTCAACACACCCCAGAGAACTCATAAGAATCAGTAAAAAGATATTTTCTCTTTGAAAATATGACAACAGTAAAAGCAAGAAAATTGGGTATATGAGAATTGACTTGCTCGGAAATCTAGACCTTGGACATTTCAGTCTTCGGTCCTAAGATAAGAATTAACTTACTGCAGCCTAAGTTCAACAAATTACGAGCCAAAAAATCAAAGGCGGTTTGATTAAAATTTCTCAGTTACAAATCCATTATTCCTTCTTCATCATAGGCACATAATAAGAATAATAAAAGTTCAGAATGACAAACGAAAGAAAAAAAGGAGAAGAAAGAAGAGCAATACTTATGTTGGATTATACCCAAATTCAAACATGAGAGAATGGAAAGTAGGAAGACTCTAAAAGCTAACAGTCACCTGTAGTTTAGACTCCCCAGAAAGATAAGTACTGGTTGTCGACCGAGCATGGGCATCTTGACCTCTAACTTCACGAGCTTCTGTTGCTTCACGTGCCACACGCTCCTGCCTCCGACGCCTCATGATACATATAGCACACATACAGCCATCTTTGTGCTGTTTAAACCTGAAAAGTAGAGTTCAAAAGTGAGACAAATCTTATCCGATAATAACAAATGTTCTCTGTTCACATAAACACCTCTAGATGACAGCCAACCTCAAAGAAGTATGCAAGTCTTACTTGGCCGAGTTTTACAAGACAAAATATAGAATAATCGACTCCAAGAAACATACCCTTTTCCCTTTTTCGACTTTTTTTCATGACTTGAAAGTGCTCCATCCTCAGCATGCAAGGTTTCTGCCCCAGAAGAAAGAAAGGAATCCGTTGCAGCATAATCTCAAATGACATTACATTAAACACAAACACACACATATAAAGAAACATTGTCCGACCTCTAAGTGCTCTGGTAAGAGCTTGCTTCTCCCGCACAAGTTGCTTCAAAGAAGCCTTATCATATGCCTATGCGCCTAGCTAAAACTGAAGTTTTCTTCAATTGATATTTTTTGGGAAAATTTATAGCTTAGCAATCAAATTGAACTTAGAGATGACCTAAAAAATTACTGAAAAAAGGGAAAGAAAACATGAATGAAACATCATAATTCAGAAGCAACAAACATTCACTCTCCTTCCCTTTCGTTTTCTTTTCTCATTCTCATTCCTTTGACATTTTTACTGCCAACTTCCCCTATTCCTTCTTGCCCCTGAAGCTTGGTTTTACGATGACATAATTTGGAAGCAACCTCAATGCAAAATAATATATTTGTAGAAGTAGCCCCCAAAAAAAAAAAAAAGAAGAAAAAAAAAGAAACAAGTACAAGTCATTCATCCTTACCACTATATAAACCAGCTGCATTCCAATACTTGGAGAAACCCTTCTTCAACCGCCTCATCAGGTCCACAATATAATCACCTTTATTGTTATATTTACAACAGTTATCCCATATGTATTGTACATCCCTATAGACATCCTCTGAGTTCATGTACTTGGATCCACTTTCAAGATTGCTTCGTATGGTGCCGAAGTCCATTGGCGTATCAATAACATCATAATAGTCCTGTGAAGCACATAGCAAATAATCAAATAATTCTCTTGACTAACTAAACAGGTAAACAATTAGACAAATGACTAAAGACCATCTTTTGAATAAAAAATCACCGAAATCATTACCAAAATAGTCCCGACGACCTTTTCAGTAATAATTTCGTTACGGAGAGAAACACTCTCTCTATGATTGCCACTCACGATCACAAAAAAACTAATACTAATATCTATCTTGTCCAAGGTAACATACACTTGCACACTGAAAATATTAAAACTCACTGGTATCTCATCAGGGTTCACTGGTGCGTTGAACGGTTCTGCTGCATCCATTTTCATCACCTTCTTAATAACCTGCCGCAGGCAATATACATGTTAAATTAATCAACAACACGAAACACATGACCACTAACATAACACATCCCACCATTCAAAGAAAAGTTAATCTACATTCTCCATATACCTCAAGAGAAGCATCTAACTCCGCTTTGTTATATCTCACAACATCATCTCTTCCAACCTCAGGCTCCGGCGGCGACATCTCATCCACCGAAACCCCAGGAGTACTCACATTGACCTCAACATCTGGAGAACTCACATCCTTCGAATTCATCCCCACATCCGACGAATTCACACCCTTCGAATTGATCCCCACATCCAACAAACTCACACTCTTCGAATTATTCCCCATATCCGACGAAGTCACACCCTTCGAATTGTACCCCACGTCCGACACACTCACACCCTTCGAATCGTTCCCTGCATCGGACGAACTCACACCCTTAGAATTGATCCCCACATCCAACGAACTCACACCCATCGAATTGTTCCCTACATCGGACGGACTCACACCCTTTGAAGACTTGATCTTTATACTACCCACTTTCCTTGGCACTTCCTCAGCAACACTGTCATTCGCCACCGCCTTTTCCACCACAGGCAACAAACTTCCACTCTCCTCGTTCTTCTCAACAACAGTTTGTTTCTCCACACTAACAGTCTCACTACGTCTATTAATCGTCTCGCTTTGAGTCGTGGCATTCAATGAAACAACCCTAGACGACTCCTCCGCCACCTTATTGGCATTCTTCAGCTTCAACTTAACCCGACCATACACCACCACCGGCTTCTGAATCACCCTCACCTGACTCCAATTCAAACTCTCATCCACCACCGCTCTCTCAATTCCCCCACTCGATTCCCCCAATTCCTCCCCCTTCTTCTTCTCTTCCCTCACTACATCACTCGATTCGCCCAATTTCTCAACCCTAGCCGTCTCCATCCCCTCCTCCGCCATCGTCTCCGCCTCCGATCCTTTCTTCGATTCATCGACATTGACTTCCTCGACATCGTCGGAATCGGAATTGTCGTCTCCCTCTTCGACGTCGACGACGGCGGCGATTGCGGCAGTGGATTTGGGTTTCTTGTTGGATTTGGATTTGGTTTTCTTGTGTCCGCGTTTTCGCTTCATGGTGGCAAGGGAGAGGTCGCCGGGTATTTGGCCGGTATCGGAACCGGCGAAGGGGAAATTAGGGTTTGGAAGCGTTGTGAATTGGGGGGTTTTTTGGGCCTGTGAGTTTATGGTTCGGGTGTTTTGATGGTTCGGGTATTTTTTGGGTTTGGAGTTTGGACCTTTCGTCTGCGAGTTTATGTATTTTCAAATTTGTTCAGCATTCTTATCACACACACCAGAAAAAAAGAAAAAAAGAAAAAAAGGGATTTGTTCAGTATTTAAAAAGATTAAAAAAATATATTATATATATATATTTAATAAAAAATAAATGATTAAGATAAAATATTACAAATCAATGGTTAAGATTAGAATGTTATTTTTTAATTTTAATTTTAAATATTCATTTTTCATCGTTTAATCTCAACCATTCATATTTCATTAAACACACTTATGTCATGACACATATTTTTTTTCCCTTAAAAAAATTATTAAGCATTTTTTACCAATAATAAATAACAAATAAATAAAAAGGAAAACCATACCCAAAAAAAAATAAAAATAAATAAATAAAAAGGAAAGTTTGTTAAGCATTATGTATTTCTCAATAGAAAAAAAGAGAGAGAAAAAGTGAAAATCTATCTTATCTTATGACAACGGATAAAATATTTCAAGAGTATTGTTTTTCAGAGTAGTTGAGTTTTTATTTTTACTTTTGGTGAGAGATAGAAAATCACATAAAATGATTCCAACATATAAATCTTTAAATCAATGATTGGATCATGATTTTGATTATTACTTTTCCAAATCTTATGGCCTAAGCTTAATTGAACCGCTTGTTACCTGAGCTAAATATTTGGGATTTTCGAGAAATACTGTGTTCATGGATAAGACGCGATGAGTATAGACTGGCTCATGAATTGGCTTTTCATGTATTAGAATTGGAATGCCATAGATTGGGTCTATGGAACCCCTCCATCCCGTTGTACCTTATGGAATAATGTAATTTGGACAAAGAGCAATGAACTTGTTTACCGTTGATCTTCGTTAAAATAAAAAAGGTCAGCATTCGAACATTGAATTTTTCAGTATAGACTAGTGTTCGATCCTATCATCAAATGATGTAGTATCATGCATCAAATCGACATAATCGTTCATTGAAATTGATCTAAAGTTACAAATTCAATCCATCACATCCTTATTTATAAACTACTTACAATCATATATGAGTCAATGATAAAGAATCAGTTAGACACAACGAACAAAACATCTCAAAATACATATCTCGACCACATTAATCTTCAGCGGCCTTGCCCGCAGTAACCGGGTACCCAATCCCATGCCTTCGGGTCGGGAAAACAACAAACAAAAGACTACACATGAGCCCGACCCCAATTGGGACAATATCCAACACCTCCTCGACCCCTTGGGTCGGGCTCGGGTACAAGCACCCGACCACATTCTTATCCCTTATCGCCACAACCACGAACACCAACACGGACAACACCGAATGAACCCAGTCGATGGCCCGTATCCTATATGCGCTAAGGTCATGGCCCGAAGCCGGGCCCGACCCCGACCCGGTATCAATAATATACATTCCGTTGAACGTTGCGAAACCATAGTAGACCTGCCCGTCAGGGGCCCGGAAGCTGTCCGTGAAGCAGGCGAGGAAACACGAGAGGGAGAGGACGACGAGGAGGGCGATGGTGAGGAGACGGCTCACGTTGTCGCAGACGCCGTTGTTGGTGAAGATCGGAGTAAGGAGCTGGAATGCCAACAGGGTTCCTGTAGGGAGCAGGTTGGCTAGGTGGGCTGTGCTTGCTAGCATCTGTGAGAGTCCTCGTTGGGAGAACGAAGGGGCGCGGAGGAGTGTTGGTGGCGCTGGTGGCGGTTGCTGGTTGTCGTCGTGGCTGGTTGTTGCGGCGTCTGATGTTGCCGGAGAGGCTGCTGGTGGTTCTTGTGAGGTTGTTGAGGGACGTTGTCTGAGATTAGTAGACATGTTTCGAGGATTTGTAGAAGAGATTGGTGAAGAATCGAGATTATAGGATTGGATATGTTGAGTTTTCTTGAATGTGTTTGCTTGTGTAGCGTGCAAGTTTGATCAATGATGATTTATAGTTGAAATGATCAAAAAGAAAACGCGCCTCCTCGTGTCTTTCCTTGATTTGCTCACGTTTGAGAACTTGTTCACATGTTTATTCAATTGGTACTCAATTAGTTCCTTATAGAAAGTGTTTTAAATTTTTTGCTTACACGTGACAGATCTATGTAGTTCCTTATAGAAAGTGTATTTAATTTTTTGTTTATATATGATATACGACTGATCTATGTCATGATATATCTAAATTTTACACATGTTTGCTCACAAACGAAAGATGATTGTTAAATTTCCAGAACATGCGTCATCACGTTCTTCTTACAGCACTAGGATTCATATGGTCCTGTTTGTATATCATCCTCATAGCTAGGATTCAAGGATAGGGGGCCAACTGCCAAGCAAGGTTATACTCAGCATATACCTATGGCTTTGAAAACTTTTTTTATAATCACCCAACCTGAAGTAGCACATTGCTTGTAACTTTAAAAAACAGTTGATCAATTTAAACCAGCACTTATCCTTTCGTGTTGTTTCTTCTTCTTTACGATGCTTTAGATAGATTAAATGCTCAAAACATGATATGTTATACTCGACGAAAGTACACGTACTCATCATATTCTTCAAGGAAATATGGCAAGTACGGATGGATTTTTAATTTTTCCCCTTGGGGGAATGTTTCAAGTATTGACTTGAACGAATTTGATTAGTCTACGATGGAGGAACCACCTGCTGGCGGTGATGTGAAAGAGGATTATATATTTCTTAATGAGTAATTAGAAAGTTCCCACCTGCCCTGAGTTATTCAAGAATAAACGAGACATCAGCTTGATCCATTTGTTACTTAAACTACATTTGCTTTTTTGGCACGACTTGGTCACGTTCTCACCATGTATTGCTTGTACAACTTTGAATGAGGTGTCATTGTCCCCTCAATTATTAGACTTCCACATTTTAGTTGAATTGAAATGTCTATCCGCCGAGCACTTTATAAATCTTATGTAAACAGTTTACACGCTTCTTATTACACATAACTATGCCAGCTTCAACAAAATATACGAATAGAAAAGAGAAAAAAGGAAAACTAGGAAAACAAAGTTTATAGCGAAACCGGATTTTCGGTTATTAGGCCGAGATTCACCGTCGTGTTTGAGGCAACGACAAATTTGCCCAAGACGAGATATACTTTGCCTTGACGACTTGACGTTATAATATGACGTAGTATGACATTAATATTAACCTAGATCAGATGTCACTTTAAATCCCCAATTGACGCAAACAGCATCTAAGCTGAAGGCAGAAAGTTTTAAACCATCAGCTCCGTAAAATGGTATGTATTGGATCCCTTTCATTCTATTCCACCTTCCAAATGGCCTCAACTCATAATCTATGCATAGTTTAACTTTAATGGATCATCCACGCCAAAATAGTCCCAAATGCTGGAACCGAAGCTTTGCAGATGTTGAGAGTGAATGCCGGGGATGTGACATACCTTTGCCATCACATGAAGTCATCTCGAGGTTCGGTTTTCTTCTTGAAGAAGGTTTATGATGGACTGCACAACTTCATTATCGACGGCTCCCCTCTAAGAATAATCAAGGAATGCAAAACCGATAACTTGGTGAACTCACCAAACCCATAAAGGAGAAAGTGCAGTAAAAACAAGCAACACTGGACAATGGTGATCTGCCTGCTAAATCCGCAAACCACATCAACTGAGTAAAGTGCTGAAGTTACCTCTGGATGGCTGATCAGATCCTTTAGAACTTTATCGAGAGTTAAACACAGTTCCTTGAAAAGAACAGCTGTCTGAGCTGGCGCAGTTAATTTTAACCAACCATCTATCGTGATCACACCCATCTGCAGTATGAAACCATTATGTCAAATTGAAGGAGAACTCCGTCATGACACCATATTTAGTAAGTGCTTTACAAACAAACAGATGAAGAAACAATAGCCAGATGCAACCAGCTCTTTACTTGTGAGGGCAAGGGTTATCAAAGCACCATATTATCAGGTGGCGAAGCGGAATCATGGTGAATAAGATCAAACCATTCCCTCGTGATTCATGAAAAGGGGTTGCGCTACTCCCTCTTACCATAAACTCAAAGGTAATAGAATCAGTGATGGCAATTCTCTTCCAATTCTCCTGGAAACCAAATGTAGCTTTCGGGTTTCATAAAATGATTACGACAAGCACAGCTCATACTACAGAAATATCTTTTGAGCCAACTGGGAGTTTCAGCCCAGTATATGAACCATAGACTGACTGCTCAGTCATAGCGGTGCCAAAATCATTATGACAGCATCTAGTCATAAGTCCATTGAAAATGGTGTTCTTTTTTAAACAATAATTTATCAACGCGAAGTTGGTCAGATTTTGACTTCAATAATTTCTAGTTCGCATGCGATTACAGATGCTCAAGTAACCTTTATACTAGTTGGAGCGGATAGCAAAGAGGAAAATAATTTGCAAACGGTCTTAGAAAACCAGAAGTATCCCATTTATAATCTTCATTTCTCCAGGCGAATATCCCACAAGTGTGATGAGTAAAACAAAAGTGACAAGCTACCGACAATTTGTAGCAGGACGGATTACCTGATGTTGGATGCTAATCGATCCACCGAAAAGCAGAAGGGAGTATGGCGATATGACTGAAGTATCACGAAGGAAAACCTTGTGTGTCTCAACCTGAAATCATGGAGAATGGGCCAACTTAATGATTGAAAGATTTAAGTTCTGGACTAGAATAACAAAGAAGAGTAAAGCTGCATACAGACATCTACATAGAAAGGGCACTCGTGACTACCATATAAAGAAACATTGTCAACTTAAATCTACGCCATTATAAGAACTAATTTTCCCACTTTTAGGGGCAAGTTTCCACCAAAACTAGTCTTACAGGTCACATTGATGAAGTCAACTTCGGGCGACGGAAGCACACAAGTTTAAGTGGGGTTCCGCAAAAAATAAAAAATAAAAAATTTACAAACGAACGAATATGGGCAAAAGTCCGTAAGATTATGAAAGGGAAGGAGCAGAGTCGAGAAGTGGAGGTTTACACTAGTAAACACAAAACTATGGGGAACGAGGCTTGCCTTTTCCAGGAAGACCACAAATGGGTACTGAAAAGCCTTTGTACCACTGTTGACGGAGGAAGGATGTATGTGAACCTCCCTTCTTCCATCGCACCAGGCAAGGCAGCTTCTCGTAGTAGATTGGAGGAGTTGCTTAAGATTGCCAAGAGCTGGTGCATGGATGCCCTCGGCTTTCGCAGCCACATTGGGGTATAGACCTGCACATAGTACTGCCTGCAAATTCCAATTGAAACTAGCTTAGAGTAATGGAACATACTCAAATCAACATTAGCAGAGCTGATTGAAGGTACATATAAAAAAAAACTGTAAATCACGTGAAGTATTATGAGCATACTTTTAGAGAAAATATGATCCAGCAACAAGGTAATAGTACATGAGTCTCTCGCACCAAAGCCATATGCATCATACCTTTAGTACAGCAGAATCCTGTGCATACTTATTGAAAGGTTGTGATGCATCAGAAAACCACTGATCAAGATTCTGATTCTTCTTTCTCATGAACTGAAACAAAAATGAAAAACGATTTGCAGATGTTCAGAATGGACAATCAATAGCACAACCAAATTCACAATAAGAGATCTTGAAAAAATTTAATTCCTGTTAGCATAGAACAGTCACAAGGACGCTTAGTAGTAATCTACTGAACAAAATTTGTTTTACAATCTGTCATTCAAAAATCTAACATCTGCTCAATCATTACACAACACCACAGTAAAATTTGTATGGACAGAAATTTACTAACGGTTTAGCACTTCTTAGACAAGGACAGTATCCCAGAAACAGGTCGTCTGCTTTTAAAAACTGAAGTTGTTTCTGCACATTTTTTTTTTCATAATTTAACGCGAGTTTGATTCCAATTTCAATATCATGGTACAAAGCACAAAGCTCGCCAAAGTCCATATATATATATAAGGAGTTATGCATGACATGTCATGTTTCATCCATGGATTTACCTCCCATGCCAAACCTAGACGAGTGAAATCCCAAGCCCGACTAATGTGGCAACTGGCAACTAAGCTGACTAATATTCCCTCCGTCCCATATTAAGTGTAACAAATTGACTTACACGGGAATTTATGTGCGTTGAATTTTTAAGTAAAGATCTTCTTATCCTTGAAAGTTTGTGAGAGGAAGAAGAGAGAAAAAAGAATGGGAGGAGAAGTGATAATGAGATGAGTTGATGTGATATAAAATAAAAAGTAGGGGTGTTTGAAGAAAAAAGATTTCCAAATAAGGAAATGTTAATTTTTGTGGGACATCCAAGAAAGAAAAGTATCGCACATTTTATGGGACGGAAGGAGTATACGGAGGCCAAAGTAATGAATAATGATTCCCTAATCTCTCAATTCCATTGAAAGCATGCATGACAACATAAGACTTAGAAATCTTAATTGACTCTGTCATGAGGAGTCTTTCTCCTGATAGAATGCTCTCACCAATAAGGGAGTACATTACCGCATTTCTATAGAAATTAATGAATGAAATTATTACTTTTTGCGCACACAAGAGGTGAAATTGAAAAAACACTAATACACATTGCCACAAAATTCCTCAAAACGATGAGGAAAAATTCAACACACCTGATGATCTCTTGGAAGGTGAATGAGTCCAATATCTGCTAGAAGTGTTCCAAACTGTATCCGCATATCTCTGACATGTTAAACAGACAACATAGAACATAAGCTGTTGCATATACTCACATTGAATCCTCACATGCTTCATGAGTGGAAAATAGAATTCATAAGGTCCTGAAACTGGAAGTCAGTGCTGATTCATGAATTCGTCACGATACAAACAGCATTTATGGCAAGGGAGCAAGCATGAATGAGCTTGACTAGATGAGACAAACTGGAATCCTGCTAGTACCTTCCTATATTAATGCACTCTGTATGATGAGGGTTAATGCATAGTCCATGCCTCAAACACAAAACAATATGGACGTGAGGGACACAATACTTTTGGTTCTAGAGGGTCGAAATCAATCGCATGGTTGAAACATCAAATTCTCCCAAAGGCCCGAGGGTTGCCCATCAAACCACATGTACCCATTGGTACTGCTATGTAAGTTGATTGGAACTTGGAAATATTAATATCCACCGGAATAAAAAATTTACAGAATCGGAGCAAGGACCTTATCATATACATCACTGAGCTGCTTAGCCAATATGAGCTACAAAAACGTTGAGCAGCTGTTCTTCCTTTCTGCATTTGGTAAAACTAAATCATGTAAGTCGAAAAGAACCTGTCTGCCATAACTTCATAGCAGCAAAATTTGCCATCAGACAACACCTCAATGACCATGAACCATTTTGTCACATAGCACAGTTCGTCTCTTTCAAACAAAGGAAACATTCATCGTCACAACTATCTTGAGGTGATTGCGAAGGTAAAATAACAAGTCCAAAAGGATCAAAGTTAGTAGAAACGAACCTCTTGAAGAACCTTTTCCCATTTTCTGTATGCAACCATCATTACTATGTGATCCGACTGAATGTCAGTATCAATTGTATCGGTTGAACCATCTGGCTTATCAGTTAAAAGAGCCATTTTTACTTTGTCAACAGATTCCCTCTGAAATCAAAGAAAAGAATACCTCCATGACACAGCCGATCATTTTTCTCGCATCTAAGAGACCAAGTAGGAGTCCAAGCAAAAAAACCTCATTTTTGGGAGATACAAAAGGTGATTTGTGGCTCAATATTGCTGAAATTGAAAGAACAGGCGACAAGCAGCCAAATATTGCACCATATAACAGCATCTGCATTTTGACATATGCGAAATAATGAGCCAATGTAAACTGAGATAGTTTTGCAGAGCTAGAAGCCCATGCTAACAGCATATATCAAGTGATTTAGCTTGCAGATGAACCACAAAACTACATACTCATAAGCAACAATGTGGTTAAGAAAACTATTCAGAAATGCCTCCCTCTTCAATTATCAGTGTGAAATAAACCTGGAATCATCATTTGCTGAATGCATGAATCTCATCGCAGTGATTAGAAAGAAAGCAGTAGATTGGGATTGTAGCATTTTGACTCTGTCATAAAAAGTCGTTCAATAATCATATATCTGAACCATACTCCATATTGTTTCAATTCAGACTAAAATCTACCATGAATGTTTATTCATGAAAGGACAACATCCGACTCCAATTGTCTACCATGAGAAGCCATCTTGACAGTAAACTGCCAACACTTGAATAGAACCTGGCAATAGTTGTAACGAACTCCATATGATACTTAGCTATGGAATATAACATTTTCATCCTAGCATATTTTTCTTCCAGGTGTCAAGCACAGGGGTGCAAATGCATGTTGATCAATGATCCCAAAATGTCCAATGACTTCATATTCCAGCTAAAATGTGCATATGGTTCTGAAATGGTAAATTCCAAAGTTATGACAGTTGAGGAGAATGATGATGGATGGACCTTTCCAAGAAGCAGATCAACAGGAAGTCTAGCCAAATGTTGCCCCAGAGGAGTCAACTCTTCATTTTCATCAACAGCACTGACCTGTAACATAAACCAAATATAGTGAAAGCTCATTGACATAAAGAGTTTTAATATCGAAGGCTGTTACCAGTCAATTACCCACAGCTATGGATAAAAAAAAAAAAATAATGCAAGAAGGCTGCATATGTACCTCATGTAGTAACGAAACCGCAGAGTCTATGGCCTCTTCCCTTGGTGGCTCTAATGCCTAACATAAACAAGTTACTAAAATGAAATTTCACACAAAAAACACATCATGATCAAGATTTCCATAATATACCAATAAGGAAATACTGAAAGAGACAACCACCTTTAACAGAAAGGACTTCACACTTCCCAGAGAAATTAACTTTATTTGCAAACACAACTCGACAAGTGGCATCCTTAGCATCTCGGGAACCTTTACAGAAGAATGAGTAACATAAGGCCTTTTACAAATTACAAAACAAAAAAGGGTAATCCAGTAACCTTAAAAAAAGTATCAGTGAAGCACAAACCTGGAAAGGGCGCATAAGCCTTTCAAATCTATGTCGTGTATATAAGCAAAAGCAAAAACCCGCTTTGACACGCCCAGCCCTCCCTCTCCGTTGTTTGGCATTTGCTTGCGCTATCCAATCTTCCACCATGCTAGTAAGTTTCTAAGAGAAAGGCCTTTGTCACAGTCAGATATGTCGTAGCAGAACAAAATTGAGTGAAGACAATCAATCAGACAGTTTCTATCCTCCAGTTACCAAATTCAACAGCCTGTCTGTCCACCAAAATAAAAACTACAGCCTGATATATATGATCATAGATTCAACCTCTTTTTTCTTCCATTCATTTTATAAAGGAAAATCAACTTCACGCCAAGAAATCTACGTGAGAAGTTGAAACGATGCAAACTGCAAGGAAGCGAAAACACAATTTTCAAGCTTTATAAGTAACGCATGATCTGGGAGTATCAGTAAGTGTTTACATCTCCTTGTTAATAATCTTGACGACTATGACATATGCAAGAGCATGAACTTGTGTTCGAAGCTTCAATGGAATATCTACAAGGATAAAGATAAAACCTTTCGTGGATCATAGCGATTCTCCTTGTGCTTTCCGGAGTCAATCACGTAAACAACATCATCTATGGTTAAGCTGGTCTCGGCAATATTTGTTGCTATGATGACCTGAAAGTGAACCGGTTGGACAAAAAAATAATTTGGAATTTCATACTTCCTTCGTCCCATAATAATTACAACATATATATATATTTTATATTATTCTATACATATGAATACAAGTCTCGTTTTCATATCAAATCGTATCTGATCGTCCTACAATATGTATTAAGTTGAAGAACGTAATTTACATAACCATTGATGTTTCAAGAGAAATTTACGTTTGATCGTCGTTCCGATAATTTTGGGACGGAGGGAATATATGATATTGAACAAGCATATTGGGACTCAAGGAGTACAAGAGAAAATGAAAATTAAATGACTGAACACGAAAGAAGAGAAGATGAAGAATTAATTCTCGGTAACTCTTTAATGTATAGGTACTCTCAAAATCAGGCTATTTAGTCACTACTCAACATCATAATTGCAAGTTATAGCGATATTCTATTTGCAGTTTATGACTTCCTCCAAGATAAGGCAGCTAAAAGCCATTTGAAAAGACAAAATTAATAATGAGTCAGGAAAACTGGCCAGTATCATCAATACGCAGCAAAGCCAGGGTAAACACAATCACTGAAAAGTGATGCGAGATTCAGAGAGGAAGCTATGAAAAACCATGGAAGTGAGCCGCATTCCGTTTTCAATGTGGTATCCAATACAGTGAAACAACAAGGAGATAGATCAAAGAAAAAATCATGCCTTGCGTAGGTTTCCTGGAGGCTTCAAGAACACTTTCTTTTGGTCAGCTGCAACAACGGATGAATGTAAAGGCAGAATCCAATCAGAAGATTCTCCACCAAACCGATAAGAGCCAGCCAACCTGTTCAGTAGCAAAGAAATTTCGGAAACACCCTGTTGCAAGTTCGAGATACAGTTGTTAATCATCATGTTTGCCTACAAGTGGTCACAACAAAAGGATCTATGTGACTGAAGGTCTTACAGGCAAGAAAACAAGAATGGCTCCCTCACCACAAGATTCGTCAATATGACAGACCAAGTCTTCAAGCAGGTCATAGTCAATGACATCTTCATTCAATTTTCTCTGAGCAAAAAAGTTAAGCATGATATGACAACAATAAAATCTTGCTGAAATCTCTAGCGGACATGTCAAGACACCTACCAGATTCATTCGTGTTTGTTCATTAAAAGACTGATATGCACTTGGGATGTAATGTGGATTGGTGCACTCTTCTGAGAGAATAGATTCATCACCCCATGAAGATAAGACAAGATTTTTCTTCCCTCTGCGGTTATTGATAGCCCCTCCTGAAGTCTTTGAGGTTGCAACAAAAGACAATCAGAAGCGATCCCCAGGGGGGGGGGGGGGGTGGAGAAGAAAAGAAAATCATTATCGACTAATTGGCTAAAATAGAGATCATGAGGCATCAAAATCCGCAAAAAACACTTGAAGTATGAAAATCAAAAGAAATAAATTTTACAAGACAACCAGAGTTTACAGCAAAAATTAAAGACAGATTCCTGATCTCAGTAAATGAAACTCAAGAGCAATAGACATTGGCCTTCAACTTGACACTACAGGGTTACTTGCTTTAACATCGAAGCATTCTCCATTCCAGATGCTAACAATATCAAGGGTAAGGAATGAGGAATAGGTGATTCAAGTTCATGAGCAACAATCCCTACCAGGTTTCATAAATAACAGCTCCATCAGTATCCTCAATAGTTTCGTACTATTCCAACATACTTAAAAGCATCCCTCTCCTTCAGCAGGCAGCCTTTCTGTTACTAGTTCCATTTCTTGATCCGTAACCATATGGACACAAATGTGGATATAATTGATTTCAAGTCAACAAATTTCCAAGGACCGCTAATGCATTATCATTTACACGTACTTGGAATTTTTCAGTTATTACAAAGTTCCCAGACAGCTGATACCTAATCATCCTTATCTTTTAAATGCACCATGATCTCTTCCAAGGCTAGCCAAATTTTTGCCAAATACACTCACAAGCTATCCTTTCTATGAGTGTCACAATTAAAGCTCAAGCTTTCCATATACTGAAGTCTGTATGCGCCTTCATCACTTATAGGCATGCAACATGAGAACTTTGAAGGATCTATGAACATTCCATGTTTTATCACTGGTCATCTGTGTATCTTTATGGGATATGCACGGCTCATATGGCATCCAATTGAAAGTATTTGTGCATCCTAGGGTCAGTGCCCCAAGCACTTAGGGCCTTAGGTGGTGGAGTTCAATGCATAAAAGTTGAGATACATCTCTAAGAAATTATCATGCCTTGAAATATTAGAGGAAAGATGGACAACCGGTCCAACGTGTATTCCAAGCTATTCACTTTAGCACGTCTAACAATACCAATAGCTTTAACTATGGGAATGAAATTTTCAGTATACAAGATCAAATCCACCAAATAGCAAGGTTTAAAACATAAAACCATAGTAGAGTTAAACACCCACAATCTAACTAGAAAAACCGCACAAATTGCAATGAAGAAAGAAGGGGCAGTGGGGAACAAAACCTCTTGAGCTGACAATCTAGATAAGTAGGCTGGAGAGTCTGAGTCAAGATGGTAGTTAATCTTCTGGTATACATCTTCTAAAAAATATGTTGACACAGGATGCGTACGTCCTTCAGCAGTAATTACAGGGCAATTGCCGAAGTATCTTGAAAACAAAGTCGAATCAACTGTCGCTGACCTGAAGTGTGAAACAGTGAAAGCCATATAAGTATAACAAATAAGGCTAAATTAATCATTTTTTCAAAAAAAAAAAAAAAAAAGAGAGTCTAAATTAATCAAGAAAGTAGGATTGGATAACAAAATAATGGAAGCACTCACATGAGAATGATTTTTAACATTGGTTTTCCACAGGCAGATTGCCTCTCGAGCAAATCCCTCAAAACAATCAAGAGAAAGTCACCCTGTTTAAAGCAAGAGGCACATTAGAACAATGCCTCAATTTACATCTTATTTTACATATAATTTCTCAGCTTTTCTTCTGTAGATGCTCAATAAACCAAGTACAAGACCGAATAGACCACTGCACTGGCCCGATACTGAGCAGGTCAAAACAATCAGAAGTTATCAAAGCGTATTAACCATATTCTTGTAGTCATGTTTGAGCATTAAATTAAGCTTAGTGAGGTTGTAAATTGTCACAAATTAAATAAGTAAATTACTTGATCACCAGTATTTTGACAAATTCTTTAATTACGCAAGGAAAATGCCCCCGAATAAAACAAGTGGAAATACAGATGTGATGACGAACCGATATTATTTTCGTCGCATTAGGACAAAGGAAGTTAAGGAGGCTTTAAAACGGATGAGCTCAAGAAAATCTACGGGTCTAGATAAAATCCCGATCGAAACTTGAAAATGTCTTGGGATAAGAGTTAATTGGTTGACAAAACTCTTTAATAGAATTTTGATAGATAAGAAGATGTCTGATGAGTGGAGAAGGAGCACTTTGATTCTCATATACAAAAACAAAGGAGATGCTCAAAACTGCTCCAATTACAGAGGAATCAAACTTACGAATCACAGTATGAAGTTATGGGAGAAAGTGATAGAGAAAAGGTTAAGAAAAGCTACGAGGGTGATTGAGAATCAGTTTGATTTCATGCCTGGTAGGTCAACCATGAAAGCTATTTACCTTTTGTGATGTGTAATGGAACGTTTTAGGATAGAGAAGAAGAATTTACATATGTTTTTTGTCGACCTGAAAAAGGCATATGATTCTATTCCAAGAGAAGTGATTTGGAAAACTTTAGAAAAGAAGGAAGTGATGAGTAGGTATATCGAGATTGTGAAAGACATGTATGAAGGAGCTGCTACATATGTGCGAACCTATGTTGGTGAAACGACTGCTTTTTCCATTAAAGTGGGTTTACACCAAGAATCAGCTTTGAGTCCATACCTTTTCGTCTTAGTAATGGATGATCTCACTAGACATATACAAGATGAAGTACCATGGTGTTTACTTTTCGCTGATGATATTGCT
>JAOVYX010016264.1:0-25215 GCA_035668315.1 Drosera spatulata | reverse complement strand
AATAAAATATTTTTAGAGAGAGATTAGAGGGAGAAAGAGAGATTTTCTTCTCTTGAAAATGTGTACATAACACCTTATAAATGAGGTCCATTTATAGGACTCAAGATAATTAATTAACACCTAATTTTCTCACCTAATTAAGGTGATTAGGTCTAATTAATAACCAATTAGGTAAATCTATTTAATAGCCTCAAAAGTAAGTGAGATTTAAAAAAAATATCTAGATTTAGGTGTAAATACATCACTTTCAAAGGGTACTCTTAATAATCTAATTACAATACTTTGGGCATATTTTATGCTATATTTGACATGTAATTTGACCAAAGCTAAATTTTGCATGATCAAACCTTTGCCATTGGAGTGCGTAACGTTGGATAAACTGCTATATTTTGACTATAATAGCTCATTTGCCTATAACATTGGATTTGCTCTTATGATGCATAAGGAATATGAAAAAGCTATTTTTAACGCATCATTTCCTGATACCTGAACAAATCCTGTAGACAACTTTATGGTAATATTCATTACCTTCCATGGAGGCTGGAAGCGTATAGTATAATCTTTGTTAAGCAAGGGCCATGAGTTCAATAGCCGATGACCAATATAATCTCAGACGATGAGATTGAAAGAAGCAGCACACGACATCAGAGGCAATGCCATCTTGTATCGTCATTTTATAAATCTGTGCTAATCACGTTAACAATTACACTAACAATTATGGCAAACTGCTAAAAACAATCCACAACTTGTGCCGATCCATGAAAAAACAAACGAAATCGATTGGCTTGTACAAAATTGATAATTGTCGCCCTATAACATTTCCTGTCTCGGTCGACCCATGAAAAAAATTTAAAATATAGAAAACCCTTCGTTCTTCGGGAGAGGAAGGAGAATCAAGAGTTCTCTTTGGAAGCCTTTGGAGCTGAAGGTTTCTTCTTCTTAGGGGCAGGATTCTTATCTACATCTGCAGCCTTTTTTCGGTCTTTCCTCTCCCGTTTCTTCAGCGCAGTCATGTGAGCCTTCAAGACGGTGGCATATGAAGCTTGAAAACGCTGATGATCCTTTACACCGACCTGTTGAGAAAACCAGTAAATTGTATAATCGTTTGTGAACATATTTAATACAACCATGCTTCACTGAACTAGAGCAAAATCAGAAACTAGACATCAAACAGGATCAAGTTAGACATCATGTTACTAGCAATTGCTATTACGCTGCAGCATGACTTCATAAAACGCACACAAACAAAACATCATGTAAAACATCACCAGAGAAATAGTGTGATGATAATAAAAGTACTACTGGCTGGCTGACAACGACATTATGGCCAGTAAGAAAAGCTTTCTTACATGGCACCAAAGAATCAGAGAAAAATAGCACCATTCCTCAAAGGCTCAAACACAACCGACTAGGACAACGGCAAAACTTTCTCAGATACACGTGGGCTAGAATGTGGAAGGGGGGAAGAATGGTAGAATTTCTGAATGGAAGCACAACAACTAAGTGAAGGTTTAGTAGAAATCAGGACAATGAATGATGAAACCTACAGACCTTGCAATTTACTGGATAACGGAAAAGACGTGGACTCAAGACATGATGATTTGAATGAAATCCGGGACAAATGTTTTATTTCGGTAGATAAATTTAATAGGAAAAACTTCAAGATAAAACATTTTGGATGGAACAAGCCATCCATGCACACTTTCTAATGCTCTATAGTGAATTTGGCACCATTCTGAAACACCTAAAACGCTTCAGAAACAAAAGCGTGAAACTAATTTATACGACCTAAAAAACCCACAAGTGTAGACTTTGTAGTGTCAATACTCAAGACAGTCAATACACAACAAGCCAAAGGTCAATGCTTTTCAAGGTCAGAGTCAATTAAAAAAAAAAAAACAAGTAGAAACCGTGACAGAGAGAAGGTAAGAAGATAAAAGAATTGAGAATTACTGTGGTAGTGATTTTCTTCTTGCCATCAGTGGCACGAACCAGACATTTGTACTCGATGCTTTCACCAGCTGATTTCATCTTATTTGTTTGGACCTTCGTCTTCAATGATGCTGCAACAAAGGTTACCAAGCAAAAAACAGAGTCCAGGTCATAAATATTTCTAAAGCGAAGAAGATTTAGCATACAATGCCACATGTGCAATACCATGGGTTGAGATTAAAGAACAAGAACACTGAGCATCCCATCATCCATTAACATCACAAAATATTACCCAATGACCTCAATACGACACTCAAATGATTTAATGTTCATAGTACTTCAGTCAGTACACTTGACGGAATTCAGAACGGCTCGATTTCTTAAACACTAAAAAATCTTAGCATATATCTGAAGATAGCATCATACTTAGCTGATGGTCTTGCGAGAATCCAAATGATAATCAGCAATGTATGAATAAACTTTCAAACATCATGATACTGCCTATAATAACAACTCCAGACCGCAGCACCAGACATGTAGCTCAGCTGGACACAGCTAAGGTTCATCACATCAAAAGTATTTGGTATGCAATAAATCATCATACATCCAAAGAAAATATTTGAAAGAGCATGGAGTAGCTATAATCAAGAGTATCCTAGCAGGGAAGTAGAAAATGTTGTTTGCTGATTCAAAAACTGACTTTGGCACACTCGCGTAACTTGGTGAACCGACTTGGACGAAGTTAGGAGGTGTATGGTTAGTTACCTTAGCCAGCAAGTTGGTCCGATCTAGTCTGAGCGCCTAAAACCCCACAACAGCAACTAACTCTCACTTTACCAATCACAAGTTAGGAATCAGCTGTGGTTCCAATTTCGACGAGAGGCAACCCTAGCTTCTCAGCATATCAATTTCCATTCCAAAACAAGAATTTATGCCAAACTCGAACCAACAATATGCTGGGATCTAAGGGAGAGCTCGATAAGGGAGTTTAAAGCACCAAACTAGACTCAAGTAGCATACACATGCGACTGGATCCATCTACAAGCAAAAACCTAAAGTAGTGGGTTATGACTTATCCAAGCGCATACAACTCGTCCTTCTTTCCACAACTGGTATGAGAAACCCCCAACTAACACATATCTCAACACAATCCACAACCAAATCACACCCCGAACCCGAACCATACACAACAAAAACAACAATTTTACCACTTTGCCGCAACCCATTGAACTCATTCATCACATCACAAACCCAAAAGATACTACTAATTCACAATCAAGCAATACTCACATCGTTTAAAGGTGACCCAAACGGACCCCTTCTCGGTACTCCTTTCAAACATCGCAGTCAGCTCGTTTAGAAACGAATCCGGATGCAACGGCGCCTGCAAAAACCACCACACCACACCGCACAACACCGCACAACCAATCAATCAAAATCAATTCAATTCCCCAATCACCAAATCAATAGCACACTAAAACGCACCAAATCGACGTTAGGGCTTCGATACATGGAGAGATGAAGGTGTTACCTTGATTGAGGGGTTAGGAGAGGTGGTGGCGGTGACGGAGGAGGAGGAGGAGGAGGTAGCGGCGGAGGGCTTGCGTGGCGGCGCCGGCGGGGACATCGCGGTGGTGGCGAGGGAGAGTGGTGGTGGCTGCTTTGGGCTTTGGTTTGGGTTGTGGGTTGTTGTGGTCGGCGTGACCTTTGTTGAGGGCTAATGTGTAGAGAGTGTTTTTTTTTTTGAGTTTTTACTTTCGGCTTGGAGACTCGGCAACTTACATAATGTAGTAACGATTAAGATCCGCAGATTAGATTATTAATTTATTTTACAAATTATTCTATTATAAACACAACAATAGATATCTTGACACCAAGAATGGAGAAAAAATTAAGATCGGTATTATTATTTCAATCTTATTTATGCTTTAAAGAGTTTGGAATCATAATTACGTGTTTTCATCATGCAGTAGAAGTTAAAGAAACGACGTGAATGATGAGGAACAAAAGGACAAAGGGGTCTGATGGTATCCCTATCAAATCCTGAGAGTGCTTTTGAAAGAAAGGAATTGTTTGGTTGATACATTATTCAATGTTATTTTAAAGATTGACAAAATGTCAGGTGCACAGAGGAGTAGTGTGATAGTACCTTTTTATAGAAAGAAAGATGACATTCAAGGTTGTAACAACTACATGGATATTAAGTTATTGAGTCACATGATAAAACCCTGGGAAGAGTATTGGAGCGTAGCTTACAAGAAACGATTCAGATTAGGCTTAATCAGTTTGATTTTATTCCAAGGAGATCTACTATGAAGATGATAACATCTTTTAAGACTAGGAAAAAAATATAGGGTTCATCGAAAAGATCGTCAGTTAGTGTTAATTGATCTTGAGAAGGCGTATGATAGAGTTCCTCGAGATGTTTTATGGGATTTCTTAAGCGGCAAATAAGTGTCATCAATGTATATTAGGTTGATATGAGACACTTATGATGGAGCATCAACATGTGTGAGGACAGATCATGAAGTTACAGAGCACTTTCCTATTAAGATAGGACTTCACTAAGGGTCTACTCTCAGCCCATTCCTTTCTGCAATAGTCATGGACGAGTAGACGAAGCACATTTAGGATGAGGTGCCTTGGTGCATGCTGCTTGCAGATGAGAAAATGGGTTAATGCTAAGTTAGAGAGATGGCGTGAAAAGTTGAAGGTAAAAGGTTTTAGGCTAAGTCGAACAAAGATCGAGTACATGTAATGTAAGTTTAATGATACTATAAGAAAAAAAAAAGAAGTAATTTAGTGACTGAGGGAATCCATCGTTAATTGTAGAAAATCCATCGCTAATATCATCTAGTGACGGATTGACGACAAATATGTTTGTCTGTTGAACATCTTGTGCGGAGGTCAAGATTCGATGTACAACTCGAAGGCTTGAGGTGGGTCTTTCAGGGCCATCTGGGGATGCTTGTTCTTCATTACATACCACTCAAATGACAGCCATGCGTTGTTATTCGAGGGCTCGAGATGTCAACTTCGGACATTCGCTCCGACGCTCAAGTCAGTAAATACGGGAGATAGTTTCTTGGGAGAGGATCCCACGATAATTATGATGGTGGAGTGAATAAGGAAATCATACCTTATGGGAGGATGTGTCTTTACCTTTTATAGGGGGTTCTAGCTCTTAGCTGGGATTTCCTCCCTGGTTAGGCCTTAGCCCTTATGACCATTGTTGACCTGGTCAAAGGTGGGTCAATTGGAGGGTCAAACCCCCTTTTAAGGGGTGCTTGCACCTCTATGTCATCAGTTGTCCCCAAGTCTTCGACGTTATGCTTCTGGGCCGACGTCGGGGATTTTTCTAATGCTTTAATTCTCTCATGGATTTTTTCGACCTTTATGGTCAAAGGATTCAAGGTCGAACCTATTCGATTTGCTCCCGATCCAAGCTTTTGGCCTTTTCGAGGATTCCTTCGATCTTTTCGATCAAAAAGTTTGAGGTCGAACCCATTTCCTTTGTGTCCGCTCTGGGCCTTTTGTCCCTTTTTAATTTGGGTTTCCTTCGATCTTTCCGATCAAAGGGTTTGAGATAGAACCATTTTGATTCGTACCCACTGTGGGCTTTTGGAATTCCCCTTATGAATCCTGATAGTCAAAAGGTCGCATTGATATGATTGATGGTATTAATTAGGTAGGTCGTCATCAGTAATGATGACTGTAACTCCCAAGGATGGTTCATTTCTGTAACGTCCCGAAATTCGGCATGCCCGGCACGTGACGTTATGCCGTCATAGATCCAGTCCATGACAAGGCCAATCAAACCAAACTGGTTTGTAGGTATTGAAATTAAGGAATCTACCTAAACAATACAAATTATAATTCCAAATGATAATATGCAATCCCGATTACATTACAATGTCTTGTCGCCTACAAGTGGTTTCCAACGAGCATTTATTATATTTCGGACAATGAGCTAAATACCTATATGCATAAAATCTCACTCTATCGTTTCGGCATTGCTTGGTGAAGGATCTGCAAATAAACACATAACCGTGAGTTAAAAGCTGAAAACCAAAGTCTATGTATTCGATTTGTAGGGTACTCCCCCCGACTATGGCGATCGGTGAGTAAATGTAAAACATTTTCTAATAGTCGTAAAAAAATATGAACGCCATATCAAACCATACACATATTAAAACCATAGACGTCATTGTTCTCTTTTATATTCTTTTCACTTTGTTAACCATCGCAAGTCCGTGTCCCAACATGAATGACAGAACTCAATGAGGACAGAAGATGAAGAGAGATTTTTTAGACTTAGACGCTAACCTGGACCAATTTTTTAGACGCTAACAGGGGCGACGGCGAGGCTTGGGATTCACCTGGTGTTGCTCGCGCCGGGTGTAGGGCTACGCCCGGGCTCGTTGTTGGCCGGAATCCGATCATCGACGATGTGCGACAGCGACAACGGCAACGGCTGATACAGCAGCGGTGATGGTCGTGGCGGCAATGATGGAGTGGCTGGTGGCAACGGCTACTCCGGGGCGGGGATGGCTTGATCTGGGCTGGGGACCACCGTGGCTTGATCTGGTGGCAGCGGCTGCTCCGTGGCTGGGGACCATCGTCGACGAGCTCTGGCAACGGCGGCGCGAGATTGGCGGCGGTGGTCGAGCTTGGGGACGATTCGTGGTGGAGGTTGTTGGTGGAGGATTTGGTAATGGTGAATGCGTTTGATAGAGGTGATGGTGTCGGGTGAGGAAAACAAAGGTGACTCTCGGTCCCTCATTATATTTTCGTTAGTGTATATTTATCTCAGTTTCGTAATATTGATTTTCCGTTAATTAATTCATGTCGATTTAATTATCCCAAATATTTCATAATTATGTTTCGTTCAATTATCTCAAATTTTCAAGCTTAAATCTGTATGTCAAACGCACAATAATTTTAAGGATGTAATGTTCATTGTCTATAAATTTTATTTGCACGTTCAATGTATACGTACCGTGTGTATATTTTACGACCATTATATATTTTTAAATAGAAAATTTTTTGTGATATTACATTACTCCCAACTTTTAAAAAGTTTCGTCCTCGAAACTGAATACTCGTAACGGTTAGGGAAGAAAAACCTAAGAAAACAAGGATTTCTCTCGAACGAGAAACAAAGCTATACTCGATCCTAGCAAAAATTGAATCCGAGTATTCAACTAAAACCAAGTGATTATCCAATTCAAAATAGGATATCCCAATCTTGAAATACCATATACGCGTTGAGAGTGTAACCTAGACAAATCAAAACCCAAAGTTCCGTAACACTGAATTCATCACTGACGACACTTGAAAATTCTGAGAGGCAGAAGGAACCATCAATGTCATGATATAACATCCAGGGAACTTCTCTAGGGACTAACTTAAGCATGAAACACAGAACCAGAGCTCAACTGCAAAGCTCAGTAAGTAAAGAGACAAGAAAATTTGCCTCATGAGCTGTCGTCGTATCCACCCCCAAAAGCAAGCACGTAACCTAAATTACCTGATTATTATCCACCCTCAAAGAATATAAAACAAGGGTTGTCATATGCTACTGGAACACGTAAAACAAAAAAAATTATTCATTAGGGTTCATAAGGATTCGTCCACGAGACAATAACAATAGTACTTGAAAGGAAAACCTTATACGCAATGAAAACTCAAAAGCTGATATCAAAGCCAGAAATTTTTATGCCATGAGCTGAAGCATTGAAAAACCACAGGATGAAAGGTTCAAAACTAAGAACATTAGAGACATTGAAATAGATCGTCAGAGACAGACAGAAAAGAAAAAATAGAGATATTTAAAGGAAAATCATGTCACATAAGCTAGAAATCACATTTGGAGTGAAAGGATCCCAACTAAAGAAAAGTTAAGCATGATACTTTTCTATTTTGAAGCATCAGATCAAATAGGAAGTTAGACCAAAATAAAAAAGCAAACCAAAACCAGTAGAAGCAATGAACAAAGTTCCTATTCTGCAAAGCACATCCGGATCACAGACAACAAAGAACACACATGATCAAATCACAAACTGGAGAAGATGAACATAAGTAAACTGAAGCAGACCAAATACAACCAACAGAAGGAACTCAACGATTTCCGTCTTCAACTTGCCCTTCCAATTGCCTCTGTTCAAAGATAACCACACATGTTCAGCTAGAGAAAAAACCTAAGAAAAACTGAATGCAGATTGTGAGGAAAGTAGCATCAAGAACACTAAACTGATCTAGAAACCATCAAACTATCAAGCACTCTAAGCATTTCTAACTCGATTACCATCAAAACTCATCAAGTAGAGCCAGATATCCCATTATTCATCAAAAGATCAAACCTGATCCGCAACATGGTGGAGCAATATTTACCCAGATCTTCCAAAACTCCAGCCTCGAAAACCTCAACCGATAAAAAACCTGATCGCAAATTTCTCACAAACAGAAGAAATCGTGGGCAAAGCTACCATGAATAGCAAGATAATTCAAACCTGACCCGCAACCTTGTGCAGCAATATTGACCTAGATTTCCCAAAACTCCTGTCTCAAAAACCTCAACCGCCACACCTGACGCAAATTTCTCACAAGCAGAAGAAATCGTGTGCCAAACTATGATGAGTAGAAGCAAGATAGTTCAACGAAAGATCATAAACCTGATCCGCAATGTTGTGCAGCAATGTCAACCTAGACATCCTCGAAAACCTCAACAGACAAAACAAACCTGACTACAGATTTCTAACAAGCAGAAGATATGGCAGGCAAAACGAAGACGAGTAGCAAGATAGTTAGATCAAACCAGACCCGCAACGTTGTACAGCAATATCAGAGCAAGATCTCCCCTGACCGCAGATTTCTCACAAGGAAAGGAAATCGTCGGCGAAACAACGATGAATTGAGAGAGAATTCCATCACACTATTGAATCAATTCAAGAAATTGAAGAAAGAAAATTCGATCACCATCGCGACACTATAGCTCCACCATCTCGATCAAGCACCTTCTAGCAAATCCATCTCTATCGATCCATCAACACACAGAAACCGCAATTTCCATCCAAAAAATCACATATATACCAATCGAAACGATCAAACCTGTCCCTCAACGATGTACCGCAACGTTGTCCAAAATCCCTCGTATCCATCCGATCAACGACACATCAGTCGCCGAAAACCTGACCACGAATCAGGGGAAAACGTGGCGAATTAGAACGATTTCCACGATGAAAAAACCAAAAGGAATCGATCAAAGTAATCAATCAAATCGAGAATCGCGAGAATTCCATCGCGACAATCAAAGATCTGTCACCGATCGAGGGCCGCCGAGATCGTCGAATCGCGAAATCGAAGAGTGGCCGCCGGAGCAAATCCTAGGACGGCGAAATTTATATTGAATAATATTAAAAATATAATTTATTATAATAATTATTAAAGGAAATAATAAATATATTGTAACTGATTTAATGTTGTTTTTCGAACGAAGAGAATATACACTTCATATCCATGGTTTATTAGATTAAACAATTAGATTCCATTCAAAATATTACCCCCTTTACAAAAAAAGCATATCCATGTTCTATTAGTATATAATTACGCGAAGGTAACGACATGATAGGATATAAATATTTTATTGAAAATTTTTAAAGGACAATTAGGTAATTGAGTTTTATTTAAACTAAAATAATAATAATCCAATCAATTTCTTCATCTTTGATTACGATTTGAATGGTTTAAATTGAATCTAAGAAAAACAAATTTAATTAAACTATTAGATTCAAATTTAAAAATATTACTCCCTTAACAAAAGGAAAAAAGATCCATGTACTCATAAAAGAAACATATCGTTGTTAAAAAAAATCTTAAAAACCACATAAATCAATGAATTTTTTTAAAATCATTTCATTAAACCAAAAAAAAACCTGACAATTATATCTTGAATAATTTTTTTAAACCACCCAATGTTTATAATGAAGTTTTTGATCTCTATCATTTAGTTTTTTTAGGCAATACAATTTTGAATGATATGTATACAATATAGTGTATAACCCCAGCTATGTTGGTTGCATAAGATCATAAAGAATTCAGAATCGTTTATATATGACATATATATTATTAAATTCAGTACCATTTGTTTTTATTATAATCTTAAACGTGCAGCGTACGGGTTACTATTCTAGTTTCATACAAATTCAACTCATACAAAATTTCATATCGGGTCAAACCGTTGTAATTAAATTGGGACGGAGGTAGTATAACTTCTAATTATTTTTTTCATTATTCAATACGTATTTGAACAAGTTTTGTTTTCTGTTTTAATAATGCAAGAAAATTAAGCAAGCAATGTGAAGTTAAAATACATAATTTAAATTATCATTAGTGTTTTACGATAATTTTTCAAAAAACTGATGTTTGACCCTCTTATGATACGAAACTTCGCATCGCTATATGCGCATAGTCAAAAGATTACAATTGAATTGAGACGAAAGAAGTAGTTATTTTCAATTCAAATAGGTCTCATGATAAATCAACAATAAAAATTAGAGAGTGTTCAAAAGAAAATGTCAAAGCGAATGTCCATAATATTTCTTATTGGGGTAAAATACAACTGGATATTTGGTTTTTGACTGAGTCAAAAGGAAAAAATAATAGGAGTAGATGGAAAGTATTTACTATTTAAAAAAACACTTTTTGTATAAATGATAGTAACGAAAACCTTGTTAAGTAATGTTGATTTATTGTCGAATAATCTAATAGAAAGTTGACATATAAAAATCCTTATATTAGTAATGAATCAATAAAAAGGTGATATATATAAACCAATATAAAATTGACACGTATAAATCAATAGAAAAATAGCACGTGAAGTACCAAAAAAAAACTCATTTGTATTATATGTTTATAATTATTCGTGAAACATTATTTGTAATTTAGTGTTACATACTTCCATACGAAGATAGTTGTGGAATAATTTGAGTTTATTGCATATATAACAATAAAACTTATCAAAATACAACCAACCTGGATTGGTTTAGTGGTTGTAGGTGACATATGAAAAAGCTGCTTAAACTTTCGATAAGTACTGTTGCATTGGTAATTAACTCTCGGGGGATGTCCTCTGCATTCTGTGTGATTCACCCTGGATTCGGATCCATGATATCAGATCACGACTATGAGACCACAGTGATTATCATTTGCAGCAACAGGACCAATGGCGTATGGCTCGAACAGGTGTAACTCTGCAGTGTTGAGCCACTACTACTCTCCCTCCGAAACTCCTCTCACGACTGTCCCGAAACAAGACGTAAGCAACTTTTAGCATCAGCGAGAGCCTATTTATCAATCCAATGCAACAGTTACCAGTCAAAGTGACTGCCTGCCTTTCTCGTAGAATGAACACAAATGACATAGTAGCTAAGGTGATCACATTAGATTGATTAGCTGAAGCTTTCTGCCTCATATGTTGCAGCAGACAGCTTCACTTAAACTACATTATGTCAGGGTCAAGGAGATTCTTCGGGTCATTGAAGTCGCAACGAGGGCATGGTTAGCTTTCGGAAATAGCTTTAGCTTGTTCAAGCTAATGGTCAGGCCCTGCTATACACGGTTGAATGTATGTGTAACACTCGATTCATATGGAATTTGAACCCGTCCATGGGAACGCTTAGACAAACGAATAGGATTAGTCTAGAACACTTGACACACGATAACTGAGGTGATGATCAATGACATCGAGGAAACTATGGATAAAGGAAACTCAAGTGAAGAGGAGAGAAAATTTGTGCACAAGGAAAAAGCAGAGGAAAATGGAGTAAGAACACAGGGAAAGACATGATGATACATTGTATAACTTGCTCATTCCACGCCAAAGTTTCTCACTAATGTTGGTTCAACACAACCCTTCTTTGAACACCGAGAAGCTGCTTCAATCAAGAAATACATTTGTGAAGAACATAGACCAAACGGACAAGATTCGAAGCCAAGAGAACATACTCCCTAAGAACAGGTTATAGTTTACTCCAGGTGAGAGCTCAGCGAGACTGATCCATCAATAACTCCATTTTTCCTTTATATCACGAATGTAATTTTACGAGAGCCAGTAGTGCAGCATAGTTCATCAAATCGGCCGAACCAAACATGTGCGACACATGTAATCTACAAACAAACCATACTCGTACTCATTTGAACTTCAAAGCCAAATCCTTCTCATTTCCATCCCAGTTTGATACAATATTCAGTTGCAACCCAACACCTAAGCTAAACAAAGCCAACATCACAATACAGATGAAAGAAACTCACAACTTGCTAAGTTGATCCATCTTTCTTCTTTTCACAGTGCCTTGAGAATATCCTCTGCGCCGCTGGAGGTGAAAGCGCCTCCTTCCTCCAGATTGAAGATCTTGACAACACCGTCCTCCACCAGCATGGAGTACCTCCTGGACCGAACTCCAAGCCCCACTGGCTTATCACTCAGGTCAAGCTCAGCCCCAATTGCCCTGGTGAAATCGCCATTGCCATCACTCAGTAGCAGAACCTGTAAAAATCAAGTCACGGACAAAATACTTGAAACCAATTAACAACACCCCCATGTTGCAAACATGCAGATGTATCACACCACACCACACCACACCACACCACACCACGCACACACTGTTTTCTCATCCCCTTACCTCGTCCCCGATCCCGAGATCCTTCTTCCACGCCTTCAAAACAAACGCGTCGTTCACGGCAACACACGCGATCACATCCACCCCTTTCTCCCTCAGCTTCCCGGCGTTCTCCACGAACCCCGGCAGATGCTTCTGCGAGCACGTCGGGGTAAACGCCCCCGGCACCGCGAACAGCACCGCCTTCTTGTTCGCCGTTAGATCGTTGACCCTCACGGTTTTGACTTCATCGGAGGCGTCGATGTAGGAGAAGGTGGAGTCTGGGAGTTTGGATCCGACGGAGATGCTGGCGGCGGCCGAGACGGAGGAGGAGAATGAGCGGCGGCGGAGGCGGAGGCGGAGGCGGAGGGGGAAGGAGAGGGTGGTGCGTGTGGTGGTCGTGGTAGTGAAGGAGAGGAGTTTTGGGATGGTGGCGGCGATGGTGGCCATTGATGGGGAGATGGGGTGTGTGTGAGAGAGGTGGGATTAGGTGATGGATAAATTGGACCTAACCGTGGCCATGGGAGAGGGATTGTTTTGTGATGATGATGTATGGATACCGTGATTTTTTCATGTTGGAGAATGGTACCAACATGAGCATATTCTCCTGTGAATGTTGTCTGTCTTTCAAAATAGATTCAATCAGTATTCATGAAAAGTTGATTGTTTGTTGAGACTACTCATCTATAAACAATCAAATGACTCGATCAATATAAATGAACGGTTTTTCATCTTTCAAGAGGCACTGAATGCTAATAGGTTTCTCTAAACTAGGAGTTATTTGATCTTGAATGTGATGATTGTAAAAGTAATATATTATCATTTACGAATATATGATAAATAGAAAGATATATAGAACAAGATGAAAATATCTTGTTTAATGTCATTTATGTAAAATATTGTATCTTTGTACGAAAAATCCCTGGGAGATGAATTTTACGGAGTTCTGTAGGAAGCTCAAGATCGAACAGAGACTTACATCGGTAAAACATCCACAAACTAATGGTCAAAATGAAGTCATCAATAAGGAGATTAAGAATGCATTTCCCAGACGACTCCATGAAGCTAAGGGGTTATGCGCAGAAGAACTACCTATAATCCTATGCGTCTACCAAACTACGTCGAAAAGATCCATGGAAGAAAGTCTTTTTAACTTAGCATTTGGAGTAGAAGCAATGGTTCCAATTGAAGTCTTAGAGCCATTAACTCGAGTTCAAAACTATTCTTGTGAACAGAATGAAACTCGGATACGAGAAGAGTAAGATTTCCTAGAAGAGCATCATGGCATGGCCTCAATCCAACAAAAAACTTTTCAACAAAGGATATACTTCAACGCAAAAGTAAAACCTAAAAATTTTCAGCTGGGTGACTTAGTCTTAAGGAAAGCAGAGTTCGGAATTCGGATAATTGGAGGCAAGCTGTCAGACAAGGGGGAAGGTCCATTCCGAGTTTCAGTTATAAACTAACTCGGCCAAATGGGGGACAATCTGAGCGAACTTTCAGCACAGATGACCTAAAATTCTACTATCCTTGAAATGGTTTATCTATAATATCTTACTATTTTCTTTATGAACTATTCCTGTTCTTTTAATAAAATTTCTCTTCTATCATTTCAAATGAAAGTTCCTGCATTACTCAAATCCAAATCAAGACTAAAAGGAGACCGAGGATATCTAAGTCGGAACAAGATTTCTGACTTGGAGATGACCCTTAAGTCCACCATCCATAAGTGGATGGAGAAGAAGACCAAAAGGAGACTATGAATATCCAAGTTGGAACAAGATCTCTGACTTGAAGATGATCCTTAAGTCCGTCATCCATAAGTGAATGGAGACAAAGACCAAAAAAAAACTGAGGATATCCAAGTCAAAACAAAATATCTGACTTGAAGATGACCCTTAAGTTCGTCATCCATAAGTGAATGGAGACAAAGAGCAAAAGAAGACTTAAGAAATCTAAGTCGGGACAAGATCTCTAAGTTGGAGATGACCCTTAAGTCTGCCATCCATAAGTGGATGGAGACGAAGACCAAAAGGAGACTGAGGATATCCAAGTTAGAACAAAATCTCTGACTTGAAGATGATCCTAAGTTTGCCATCCATAAGTGGATGGAGACAAAGAGCAAAAGAAGACTTAAGAAATCTAAGTCGGGACAAGATCTCTGACTTAAAAATGACCATTAGGTTCGTCATTCATAAGTGAATGGAAATGAAGACTAGAAAAACTTAAGTGATCTGGGTCGAAATAAGATACTTAAGTCCACTATTCATAGATGGAACTAGAAATTCAAAGAGGACCTTTAAATCTGCAAACCCTGAATAAAGGATGGAATTAGTTGGAGCAGACTCCTAAAGCTAGAAAGGAAGATCCCGATTAAAGACTTGACACTTTCAAATGAGAGGAAAGGATTTCTCAACCCAGAAAAAGATGGGATCTTATAATTCATTCCGAAAAAGATCAAAGGTAAAGTTTAGAATGAAGAATCAAACCTAAAAGGCACATTTCATAGGGCAAAATTCATTAAGTAATAAAGACAAAAATAGGGAATAAAATCCAAAAGGACTCGACGAGTTAAGATTACAACGGAAAGTTAAGATTACATAAGGAAAATTCGATTTTGGTTGAGCATGAAAAGAATAAATTACAAATTTAAGCTTGAGCCTCATCGTTAGTAGTTCCGATAAGACCCTTCGAAATATTGGGCACTTCTATTACTAAACCATCAACCCATCTTCTCCAAGAGCTCGGCCAACTTGGCCTCAATTTTCGCATCCTCGATCGTAGCTCTTTCCGGAGTAGGGTGCCTAATGCAGTCAGTGGGACAACTTGAAAGGTCGATAATTGGAAGTTCGATAGCTTTACATTCTGGGTATTTCCTGATCCGACGAGCAAACTCTAGAACAGCATTTTCGATGCCATCATCATAAGCTCGGTTGTACTCTGCCTTGAACTCCTCTGAGTCCTTAAACTCGGCAACAGCCTTTGAGTTGGCTTCCTCAATGACAGCACGTACGGCCTCGACAACTCGAGTATTGAAGCCAGATTGAAGAGTCGTCAAGTCTGATGTCAATTTTTCTTTTAACTTGAGCCAAAGAACTCAAGTCGGCTTTCACCTCTGCCAAGGCATCATCCCTTTTTTTAATCTCGACCTCCTAGATAAACTTTGCATCAGATACCGACTTCAGAGTTTACACCTTTTCCCGCAGTTGGGTCTTCAAGTTGGAAATCTCAGTTGTCCTTGGCTTAAGGAAATCCACCTCGACCTTCATCCTCTCAGCTTTATGGACGAGATCAAGATAATTCGAAATCATCTAAAAAGAAAAATAAGGTGAATATGGAAGAAGTTATGTAAAAGAAAGCACAGAGCTGAGATTTGCAAAGCATACCTGGTGCATCAAATGGCAACCATCTTCAATTGTACTCTCTAAGGAGTTAGGGAGAAGAGAATGTCGATCAAAGCAAAGATTCCAGCATCATTTGAGACTTTGTCTCATGTGACCGACTTGAGGCTTTGCTATCGATCCTCCACGTCGGGGTGTAGACAAGACCGTCAGGAGTTTCAAACACAGCACCACCCTCGCGTCGAGGATTTGTAGGAATAGCTCCCAACAACTCTCCAAAATGTTCAGGAGAAGGAGTTCACGAATGATGTTTGATCGAGCTCTTTTCTCTGGAGGATGGTTAGAAAGATCAGATTAAATGTGTCATGAATGTTTTTGATTATCTTAAAACCCAACCTAGAGACAAAGTAATATCATCCCTCAGTACTAAGGAAGTTGATCGTGTAGCACTTAAAGAATAAGTTTACAATGACCTCAAATTCGAGAATGCCAGCCTTCTTAGCATATATAAAGACTCCAATGGCCAGTCAGATAGAATTAGGGATAAGCATTGTTGGAGTCCTATTTAAGTTACAAAAGAGAGAAATAAGAAAGATATGGATTGGAAAATTCAATCCAACTTCAAAAAGATTATAATAAACTATCAACTCATGGGATCTAAATTTATAGCAAACAGGTGAGGACCAGGAAGCTTTAAGCTATAACCTGGTTAAAGATCGAAAGAAGACTTAATATTGTTAAGATCTTCCTCGGTCATATCAAAGAAACAAGAAATAACACTAGAAGGGAAGGGTTGAACTACATTTAGGGGTTCTATCTCAGCCAAGAAAGAAGAGGAAGAATCACTGTCACTATCCGAGCTCTTGGACAAACTCAGACGCCCCGTAGTGTCTACATTGGGTATCCAAGAGAACAAGGACATAGCTAATAGAATGAGAATTGTTAAAAAGTAAAACCTGGAGGAAGTAAGACTTCGAAGACGAAAACTAAACTTGAACCGAGAAAAGTCGCCGGCGGCAAGTGAAAACCTTTAGAAAGAGAATGACAACAGAAAGAAAGAGGAAGGAGAGATAAAATCCCAAGGCCCAAATTTGTAGGAGAAGAAACAAGGAAAATGAAAACCTAAAATCAACTGGAGACGTCCGATCAAGTCGAAATCAAGGGCTTAAACCGTACCACTTGTCCACCTCGAGCACTACGAAACTTCGTTTCAGAGGAAAAACAAGGCATCCTGTCATCATCAATCGCCATCATTAATCATCGTGACAGTGGGTATTCCCAAGAAAGACTAATCAACTCACTGATTAGCTTTGGAAAAAGAGCAAGACGGGAAAAACAATTACTCTTTGAAAACCAAGAAGATCAACTTTGGAGAATCCAACCAGTTACTTCGGAAGACCGAGGTACATCCTCTCGGTCGAGGTCAGCAGAAAAATAAAAAGAGAAAAAGAGAAAGATATCGTGCAAACCAGAGTACGATTTACTCGGACATGGACAAACAAGCTTTACAACCGACTTGGAATTACTCGGTCAAAAAGTTTGGGGGCATACTGATGGTCACAAAAATAATATCTTATTATTTGCGGATAAGTCATAAATAGGGAGATATATAAAACAAGATGGAAATATCTTGCTAAATGCTGTCTATGTAAAGTATTGTATCTTTATAGGAAAAATCTCTAGAAGATAAGGTTATCATTGTTTCATGTAAAAAGCCTATAAATAAGAGGAGATTCAAGCCATACATCTCCATCTCAAAAACATATAAACAATATTCGATACAAGATTTTTGTTTTATTCTTTTGATCTTGGGCACTGACAGACGATCTCTCATCACCATCATCTAGATCTATAATTCATAATCGTACGATTTTATAACTGTTTTCTGTACAAACATCAATGTGGCATCAAACTTTTTCCCAAAGTCTTAGGAATGTTACGTTTTTCTTGTGGTTTGAGTCATTGACCGGCTTGCAACTCGATTCATTGCGCCAAATAGTACATGTTCAAAGCCGTCACAGTGTTTTCGACCCAAAAAAAAGAAAAAGAAGTCGTCCCAGTGTTTAATATCGTTGAGAATCTAACGTTTGGTTATCCCAACACTCTCAAACCCAGTTTCTCCGAATTTGGTTTCTAGCAGATGACTCCAAACCCGTTCAAGTTGAAACTAAGCTACGATTGTCACATATTCTCATCATGAGAATATGTGTAACTAGATAGTTTCTCCCAATGATCATGGAGAAAAGAATACCATAACTGTGTGCAACGATTACACTAATATGAGACCATTAGTCCAAGAACAGTGTTCTCATTTTGAAAATACACATTAACCGATCAGAATCAGTGACAAAGAGGCATTGCTCATATGGATTACCCTTCACAACCAGGCTAATGAATAGGCAGAAACAAAACATACTGCCAAAAATTTGGGTTCCCTGCAACAATCATCTCATTAGCAGAACCATAACAGACCGTTCCTGATCAGCATAGCACAAAAATTCATTTCACATGTATGAACAGAGTTACATTGACAATGCAATTAAAATATGGCGCAGCTCGTTAAACGACATGTGTGTCATAAAGCATGCAACCAGCGTAAATACGCTGTTGCCATGAAGACGATATCGTGTCCTATCATACGAGGAACAAGTTTGTCATGATGTACTGAAGCGACGTTCAAAATGCTTCATAAAGAGCCCCAAAACAAACTTCCGTAAGGTTTCCTATGGCAGTCATATAACAGCAACAGCAGTAGCTAGTCACCAATTATGTCAGCAGCAAAAGTCAGTGATCTGCATGTACTTCAAACGCCGAAGAGCATCTCCAGAACCTTCTCCGAAGAATCAATTCCTACGAACTACTTTGTAATAAATTAGGCATATCAAGATTCAAGGATGATGCAAACAGGAGAATATCGTGTCATTCTGACCAAATATAATGCTTGTGGGTCTTTTGCCCCCAAGTTCGAGGTCTAGCTAGTGGTTGTGTGTATCTCGTTATACTTACCCCATGGTAATGAAATAGAAATTCGTTCTTCAAGTTTCACGCCCGAGAAAGGACACTCAACTGAGAGCATGCTTAGGACAAATTTATATGCTTGAGTGAGTTCTCAATGAAGTTGGATCGACAAAATATTTTATGGAGCAGCATAGAATGATACCTCATTCAGATTTTGCCTGTCTCCATGGCGATGATCTCCTTCTTCTGTCTCAAGCTCTTCTATAGGACGTGAATTCATATCAGCTCGAGCAGATTCAGGACTCTCAGGCATTACAGCAGGTTTTGATCTCTCCGCTAAGACCATATGATCGGGTTCATGGGATGCCCTGGGGACATTTGGCGAAGGACTGAGATTTTTTCTCCTCTGTACTTTCTGCCCATCTGGTGTGAAACACCCAACCACAATCTGCAACAGTTGCCACAATGGATGCACAAAAACATAGCTCAGGATCGGGTTCAATGAAGATTGTTCTGTATCCAACGCCCAAATTTTGAGCACACAAAGCGTCCTTTTAGGTTGGTTTTATCAACTAAAAAGATGCTATAGAACTAGTCTCGGGCTGATTTTAATAGCTCAAGTTCAAATGGGCAGTTTGTCGGCATGCTGTCAGAAAACATTTGAGTGATCAGTGATGACTGATGAGCTTGATTTATCTTGCTCAAACTTCTGCCAGTTATATATTATAAGTGAGAAAACCCAAGTGACGAGCTAAGAGTTGGTCGGTTGGCCAGACACTTATGTGCAAAGTATTTATGCTATATTTTTTCGTCATTAACTAAGCAAACAAAATCATGTTATGGATTTAGACTCTGCAGTTTCTCTGATTGTTCCACTCTCCATCACATTTCATTACCAAAAAATTAAAAAAAAAATCATTTTATTGATCTGTTCAGATAAATATGGCAGCATGGAGCATGGACTAACCTGAATCGGACTACCAGCTCTTAGCAGGCCAGCAACACCACCACCAATGACTCGACCATCAGGTCCAGATAACGCAACACTTAGTCTTCCAGTTGTACTCTTTACACCACCAGAATCCGCATCCCTCACCGTGAATGACCAAGTTAAAGACAATATCTCAAATCGACCCTGCACAAGTAGGATGGTTTACACATCAAGAACACATTCAGTGAACATAACAATTTGAAACTGGGGTTGCACAATATATACTTGCGTAAAAAAATTATAAAGAAATAGCATACCTCATATGTCAAAAGTCCACCCAAAGCACCAGGCTGCCGGAGGGTGACACTAGAGATGACACCATTAGCAGACAGAATGCAAATCCCTTGATGGCCCTTATAAAAGAACGAATATAGCACTTTGGCAACATCCTGAAACGGAATAACGGATAGATAGGAGATCTTTTCTGAGCGGTCTTTCTATGAAAATAACGAAATTACCAGGACAAAGCAATATAAAATGATGCCTTACGTGCATCTCGGTTACTCAGTTTGGACTTACAACAATCAAATGAAAGACCTTGTACTAACATACAAGTAAAACAAGAGACGACTCTAACGTTTCAGTGTGCCGTACCTCCCCAGCATGTACTGTCACGATGTAAGGCGTGAAGTTGTCTCCTGGTATGCTCTCAAATGAGTCACCTTCAGCGACAAAAACACATTACAATTTGGCATATATTTTTACCAATGAAGAGGTGAAATTTTGCATAGAAATCGAATCATGCGTGTCGAACTCCCTTCCAAGCTGAATTCTCTGCCCTCTTAAGGCAGGTTCCTCATACCAAAAAAATTGCGTATTTGCAACTCATAGTCCATTCTAGCAGAAACCATTTAGTTGAAAATCATAACTTCGTTTGAGTTATACCAGGCAACATATATCAACAAAAATTTCATATAGGAGAATTACCAAGAAACAGAAATGGTCCACCAAATCATTGGGCAGCCACCTGATAGTGTTGTATAACTACCTAGCATTTACTATTATCATTCTGTGGGACAAATCCCAAATGGACGAGGTTGAACAAAAATTGTCTATATCAAGTATCGCTTATAAGAATAGCCTAATAGTTTCGAGGTGTAATACGAACCCAATCCATATATATATATATATGCTACTTAAGTGTTCGCGACGATTATATCTCATAGTGATGTGAAACGATCTCATTTGGCAACAATTGAAATTAAAATAGTACCATAACAGTAGCATTTTGCACATAAGATCTCAATTCTCAGCCCAAACTTACTACATATGAAAATCCTCCAAAACCCTAATTTCCTTTTTCAATTCTATATCTCAACATCACTAGAAAAAAAATCAAAACTTTAGACCTGATTTTAACCACGAATACAACTCTGAATGCTCTCTGTTTTATCTACCTTCCATGTCCAAATTCTCTCCTCAATCATCATCCCAAATTCTCTCCTCAATCCTCAGAAATCCATTTAACATAACAGAGCACAAATACATGTAAGTGATTAAAAGTACAATTACACAAACTCTCAGGTTCAGTATTATAAACCTAAAACACACATGCCACAAAACCTTCATCACTTCGATGATTCTCACCCGACTAGAATCCAGATAAAAGTTGAAATCTTTCACCGTGAGAAACACAACATAGAGACAAATACTCCAACCCAAAATATCCCATCATCTAAGAACGAATACACATACAATGTTATTCCTTTCGTAACAACCCTTTTTTGTGTGACAACAAACATAGAAACGTAAAACATAAAACCCTTGCAAAATCCAGACAAGTATCAAAAGGCCCAACCTGCACAACCCCGAGGCAACCAGTAGTCCCCAGCAGACCTTCCTCTTCCTCTTACCCTCTTGCTCACACCAGTGACATTCACCCCCATCGCCGTCGCCGCCCCCGCCGCCGCCGATGTCTCTGCCTGATACCTCCTCGGTCTCCCCATCTTCTTCCTCCCATTCACCTCCACCACGCGCGGGGGCGGCGAGTGGTGTCCACTATCCGGCTCCATTTGGGTTTTTTTTGTTGTGGGTTTGTGTCGTTGTAAAAGAATGTGGAATGGGAGAAAGGGGAGAGTGCCGCCAGAAATGGAAGTTTGATTGCTTTGTTTTCGTTGTTGTGTGTTACGCGTTGGGGGTTTTGGGTTGGGAAATAGGAGTAACATGTTAGTAGGTGCGGTTTCCTTTATTCGATTTGGTTTTGATCGATTTGATTTATGGTTGATAAAATAATAATCTAATTGATTAATAATTAATTAAGGTTTTCAAAATCATAATCATTTATGAATCAGTTTCGGTTAATCGATTATGTCAACGGTTAAAGTTAAACGATTAATCGATTTATGGTTAATCAGTTAATTAAACAGTTATAAAAAATCAAATTCTCAATCGATTTTTTAAACGATTAATCGATGAAATCGAATGAATAATTACATAAAATGATTCATTTATGAAAAAATATTAGTTGGTTATAAATATATTTGGTTGATTGGGTTAATTGATATATATTATTCAGTTAATTGGTTAATGGTCATCGATTGTTACTTTGTTTAATTCGGTTACGATTAAACAGTTTTTTAATTGTTTAATCGATGATTAATCGGTTAAAAATCGTAACCAAACCGAATACGTGAACGATTTTACTTCAAAAATAAAAAACGAGGATTAATCAATTTCGATTTATACGATTCGATTTTGATTCGATACACGATTTCATAACCGCTTTAACACACTTGAATGAGAGTTGCTGTAGTAATAGTCAAATTTGATATCTGTGCTGTGGTCCTTTCCTCACCATATAATTTCTAATTGGATTTTTTAAACCTTAAACTTGTGATGAAAGCTGACAATTTTTTTTGGGTTTAGGTTTTGGTGTTGACGGGAAACGGAATATGATCACCAGCAGTCCAACTTTCTACAGCAAGGGTGCAGGAATCATCTTGATCATTGGATTGAGAATCTAATGGACAAGATTGACATGGGGTTTTGGGATTTGTTTCTTTTTTTTTTTATGAATTTTGTTTTAGTATAGATTTTTTTATGGGTATAAGTTTTTTAGGGTTATAATATTAATATTTTTTATTTTTTAAGGGTTTAATTTCCTTATTAAGGTTTTTTTTCGGATTTTTAAAATATTTTTTTCCTTTTTTTATTGGGAAAAAAAGATGATACAACAGTTGTACTGTAGCATTTGCTTCCGCTGGTGATCCTAAAGAAAGAAATATTACTGCTGGAAAATGGAAGGTTTATGTGTTATGTTATTTGTGTATCATGAGAGTAGCGTGGAGCTTGATAAATTTGACATGTTGATGGTGTGTTAAATTGTTTGGAAGTTTAGGATCTAATGTACAAGATTGGAATTAAGGATCAAAGAAAGAAATAGAGTGATATACTGTGTGTTGGATGGTCAAGTTTAGGACAGTTGCTAATTCGATTGCATTCGTGATCAAACCACAGTGGAGATCTTGTTAGATCTCATGTATAAGGCTTGAAGTCCAGAAAACATGAGTAGAAATGAAGTGGTGTCCTTCACGTAACAATGCCCGTTCCGAGTAATATGTCTTTTCCCCTCTTTTCTATGCATAATATGTTGGGATTTTGTTTGTTTAAGTATAATTAAGGAATACATAATGTGACGTAAATATTATATAAAACGTTACGTAAAATGAGAAATAAAGTGTTTATAACAAGTTTGTGTAAAAACATATAAAGATATAATATGAACGTAATAAAAAAAAATTATGTAAAAATCTTTATCACATTGATGATATGAAAAATAGGATGAACATAAAATTATGGATTTTGAAAAACCCACATACATCACGTTGGGTTGGGCTTGAGTTTGGACGGTAACAGAATTATTTGTTCATTGATTTTAATCCGTCACACGGCCATGAACAGCACAGTTTTGATGTTTCATGTTTGCAAACTTGGGATGCCGATAGAGTTTGGGCATCCTTAAAAGTTTGGACTCAATCTATTCTTTCTCGAATTTTCCCCCAATTTCACCTTATCGTGTTTCTCATTCTAGGGTTTCCGATTTCGATTTAGTTGCATCCTCCGAGTAAATGATTTCCTCGATTATCGCGATTTTTGCTTTAATTTTGTGAATGTGGTGTTGTCGATTTCTGACAAGTATTGGAATGGAATTGAATTTGCTTGTCTGATCGAGATGGATTCATGTGAGCTGAGATTTTGGACGCGAGATTATTTGTTGTAGTTGATTCATGACACGATTTGCTTTTGATTTCGAGCTCCAGTAACACGATTTGAGTAAAAATGAGGTTTGGATATGGAAATTGGTTGTTGTTTGGGGTGGTAGATCCACCTATGAGGGATTAGGTGTCCAAAGAATCGTTTCCTTTTTGTTCGTTTTAGTAAGTAAATCATGGGTTGAGAGCTTAGCGTGTTGATTAAGGAAGTGATCCTGGTTTGTGTTTGACATGGGTTTCTGATCCACAGATTAACGGAAAAAATGTCATGGTTTTTCTCGACTGTGAGTGATAGTTTTAACAAGAATTGAACTACAGATTCAGTGATGAGATGGGGTTACGGAGAGAATGTGAGCTAGTTACTTGTCGGAGGAGATTCGGCTTGTGTTCGTTGCAAGTCACGCTTGCTCACTACCCTTTTTTACAGAAAACATAGACGTGAACGATCTAAAGAGTTCCAAGCACAAAATTAGTGCATTCTTATCCCAAGGTTGCTGTTAGAACATAAATTGTAACCCATCACAATGGGGGCAGCAACTAATAGCTTTGGTATTTTCTCCTTGATGGTTGTAGTATGCTGTAGCTACTAACGATGCGTTTACTTCCATGAATTCCTCCATTTTTATTTGATCTCCATCTCTGTCAGAGCCAATGCATACTTTTTAGCAAACAAGGGTAGCCAGAATTGAGGAAGAGGGATGAGCATGAGAGTACTTACAAAACATGGACAGTGTCTGGTGTCGTGGCATAACCTACTTGGACTTGGCATGAGTTTATATTAAGCAGATATTTCACTGTAAGGATGTATGCAAGAAAATTGAGGATCAGCTGGTTTATCTTGATCCAAGAAAATTGTTTCCTATCCCAAAGTGTACTCATGTTGTTATGCCATCTCCTATGCTACTTTTATTTGGGCATCCCATTGTAGTTTTTCATTTTATTTTTTTCAAAATTTCAGGTCAATACCAAGGCATTCCCTTGCAGCAAGATCTCTGTGACAATGGAAATAGAGAGATCAAAAGATCTACAAGCCGTAAGTCGCTATGCCATAACTTCCATGTTTGTGCTTCCTGTATGAGATGTAATGTGCCATCTAGCTTTTAAGGAATCACCTTAAATTGTAC
>JAOVYX010016263.1:0-25223 GCA_035668315.1 Drosera spatulata | reverse complement strand
AAAAAAGAAGAAAAAATTAACTGTTGGGGGGATGAGAAACAATTTTTTTTTTTTTTTTTTTTTTTGGTCGGGGTGTGGCGCGAGAAGCAACTCTCTACATTTTGGGATAAAGGATGTCACTTCAGGCCTCCACATCATTACGACGCCCATATTAACTACTCACTCCATCTTACAAATTTTTGCATGGTTTTGTTATTTTAAACTGTCCCAATTTGTTTTAAATTCTTTCATTCTATGATAAGTTTTATATGATTAAAACTTAAAATAAATAAAGAGAAAACTTATGTATAATTGAGAATTAAAATTAGAAAAAAAAAAAGATAAATCTAAATTCATATGCCCAAAATAAATATTACAAAATATGAATACAAAAGTATACTGCAAGATGGACGAACTTAGACCATCATCGATTAAAAAAACCATCGACGACGAAAATCATTCATTCGCGATGTGAAGCAACATTATTTCGTTCACTGAGTTCATCTTCCAAGTGTTGCGAAGTGGACAGGTAGTACAATGACTGATCTAGAGTTTGCAATTTCGTGATGAGGACACCAAACCTAAGTGTCAAAATCGCATCAGTTGAAAATAACTCCATCTCATATCTAAAATTGATTTGATAAAGGTAAATAGAAACAGATTTGACACAGGCACCTTATTCCTCTAAGAATTTGCATAATTGCTTCTTGCGTTTCACGCAGTAACTCAAGGGAAGGGATCCCAGGAAAAACGCGAAGACAACTTTCAACAAAAAAAAAGAAAAAAGAACCGACGAGAACTTATGTGTCCACACAACATGGATACTAACTCCAAACTGAATTTCACTCCAAAAAAGCTCCCACTTAATTGAATTTCTGCGACAGAAAGAATTTCACTCAAAAAAACTTGTCCATTCAGAATCTGAGTAATCGAGCAGGAGTAAACTACATGGATACTCAGTATCTGAGTTCAATAACTGAGAGTAACAGCAAAAGGGTTGATCATCCGATTCACAAGGAACAGATGAAATGACATTATTCAACTTTATCCTGATTTGATCAGACTGATAAATTATAGAAACTTATACCAGGCTAATGGTGGTATAAAACAGCCTCACTTTTCATCTTACTTCTCTTTCTCAAAGAACATCTTCTTGATCCAATCAAATGGCTGCAAGACACCAAAGAAATAAGGAACACACAGGAAGATGTTAAAATTAAGGAAGTAAAAAGTAAAAGGAAAAACAAATGCCTTCTTTTTCTTTTCTTTCTTTTTTTTTTTTTTTGGTACAAAAACAAATGCCTTTCTGTCCAAACAAATGGCAGCCTCTTGGCAACAGGTGGTCCATTAAAGTCCGACAACGCGTCTAACAATCTAAGAAACACTCCTCGTCAAATTTGATTGGTAAAGTAGTTTAAACATAATGCCCAGGGATAATTTATTCACCAGTCGAAATACAACAATCACAAGGGCTACTCTTGAACTCTCTCTCTGAAACCCACAAGACAACTATGGGTCAAAAATGAGACCCATTATGATTGAAGATGCGAAGAATTTATTAACCAACACCTCATGGTGCCTTAAAGGTGGCTGTGTTACCATTGCAAGATTCAATTACAGAAACAATCCTCTTCTTTCCAAGAACCAAATTGAAGTAACCTTTCCACTAACAATTCAATAACAAGAAACAAGCTGAAGCCACAATTGCAAAAGAATTTACTTTTAACAATAAAAACAAATGCATCTTTGTATCGTTCAAATTTCATCAGATGTCGCAAAGGAACTAAAGAGAATTAAAAAAAAAAAAACCAAAAAAGACAAGAACATGCGACTTGCGTGTAGATGCATTTGGCACACCGCACATTCCTGGATGCGTTTTATGAGAAAATAAATCCACTAAAAAAAAAAATCCAACAATATCTCTCCCCTATCATGTCAGTTATTTTTGAGAAAATGTTAGAATTTATTTGGGATGAAGGAGTAACATGTTCAAACTAGAAGCCTCGTCTCCCTAAAAACTAAGACTGCCATGTAGTGATGACTCCCAAATATATACAATGGTTGTTTTAGCTATCTACAACTGCTTTTAGGTAGCAAATCATAAGAAAATTGCTTGCATAACTATCTCTCATAAACATTAAGCCTTCGATATAGCTTCAGTAAGCACACTGAAATGAAGTGGTCCATAAAAAAAAGACAATTAACTCAGCCAATCGTGGCAAGTTAGAGATTGAAAATTCATCAGTTGATGATTCAAATACTAGTGTGTTTCAAGCACCAAACGTGGCACATTATTACATAACTAAGGACGGCAATTGAAAAGGGAGAGCAATACAAAGCCATCACACCAGAAAAAGCATCTGAAACTGTGTTATGAAAGCACCCACTTAATCAAATAAAACAGGCCACTTGAAGGCTCTGACAGCCTAGGTCATTTTCAAAGCCGTTTTAAGCAGCATCATCCATTTCCCAAAGCACTGATCTAATATGAGACCTCAAACTTTTTTTCATATCAAAAGTCAAGTAAGTCGATCATAACCAGTTATACTCCAACAAAAAAACAATTTTTTAGTTATTTTATCAGGATTTCTTAGCAGTTAATTTCCTATGCCTTGAGAGAAAAAATAACACGTACCATACTCTTCCCTTTTCTAAAGTCAGCAATTAACTTTCCTTTCCCCAGCCACGTATACTCATGTTTAAAATTCATAGTCATGTCTTCTTCAAAAATAAAAATAAAAATCATAGTCATACTGAAGACAAGCTCAAGACATCACACGACGGGCTGTATATCATAACAGGTTTTGAAGCACAAGTGGCTAAGCTTCTCCAGTCTCTCTTCCCCCTTCCCGTTTTAATTCCGGAAAATAAATCAATCTAAATGATGGCAACAATTATCCGCTAGCTTTCATTATAAACTAAACCAAGTTTCCTCCCCATTAGTAGTTACTATCTAAGAGCTCTTATGTGTCTTGAACACAATAAATAAGGATTTTGTAACATTTTTTTGATTTTTAGAGTCAGCAATGAGATTTTTTTTTATCAATTCTTTTGAATTTATTCAAAGCAACTGAATCATCTATTGAACGCGCTTATTGTTTCGTCAATCTTATTTAGTAAAAATTAAGACATCTAGGACTTCCATTTTGCATCCTCCAGACTATCTTCCCCCTTCCCATTCGAATTTCCCAAAAGATAAGCCAAGTTAGATGATGGCAACTATAACCCGTGAGCTTTCGTCATAATTCATATACCGAACAAAATTACCTCCTCAGTAGTCATTAACAAATCGAAACATAAAATCTGCTCCAATGCTTACTATTGATTAGTGGAATACCCTCATGTGCTACTCACCCTGCAGATAAGGGTCAAACTCTGCACTAATCCATCATCACCATTTTCGAATTTTAACTTCAATCCGTGATTCTTCCATCCTTCAGCATAGTCCACATCAAATACTCCAGTTTATCACCTTCCCATAAATCCCTCAAACCCCATCTCAATCCACTCAGACGACTCTCCAACATTCATATCATTTGCTCATTCCCATCACCTATCAAAACCCGACATCGGGTCCTCTACGATCCATCCAAACCCATCTCACCAAACAAACAAAACCATCCAATAAACGAACGAATCAACCGATCCCATCACATATCCCTACCATTTCCCACATAACAACAGAACCATTCCTCCAATCATTAATGAGATCCGAGATCAATACCACCAACACAAGCGAAAACTGGAAATCGAAATCAGAGAGAGAAAGGGAAGCTTTACCTGGACGAGCCAGAGGGCGGTGGTGCCGGCGGCAACGCCCCAGGCGGTGGCGGCCTGGAGATCGGTGAGTTGTGGGCGCCTTGATGGGTTGCTCACGAACTTGAAGAGCCCGCTTGCTCCGCCTGTTGATCCCACCATTCTTCTTCGATTCGATCTGTTCAACGGAGACACGCGGAATTGGAACTTAATTGGAGAGAAAAATGGAACCCTAGCGAGATGCGGAAATGGGGATGACAATGGTGTTCAATTTGATTTTGAGCTGAAAACTATAAATGGTGATGATATATATGACATACATTGATTGCGTAATTTTACACAGTTAATAATATTTAGTCGTTTATCTGTGAGATGGACGGATAAAATTGAAATAAATTTCGTTACATCCGTTGTAAATTATAATGGTAATCCGTTACAAATTTTTCCGGATGCTAAAATCGATGAAATTACGATTGTGACCTTAAATTAAAATGAGACCCCATCCGGTATACATTACTACGGAAGCCATGCTTCCTTACCGAGAAGACAGTCAATATCAGACACGTGTCAATGCATCCGGTGAAATTTGTAGTGGACCCTATCCGGTATTCTTTATTGCAGAAACCATACTTCCGGTATTCTTTTTCACGGAAGGCATCGGACACGTGTCAAAGCATCCGATGAAATTTATAATGGATGACAGGTTTTAACTAATCAAAGCTATACACGTGTCAGTATTTTATATGTTTCAGATCAGGAATTAATTTTCAACCAATTACATTTGTTCAAGTGTCGATCTACTGAAAAATACAAATAGGGAAAATTTGCTCTTCATCCCCTCAGTTCATACTTTCGGTTTGTTTTTACTTCACAAAAAATTCTCATGGAGTCACATTTTGATTACGATTTCGAAGATAAAGAAGTCTTGACTTCCAATAAGCCGATCTAGAGCGATGAATATGAGAAATATGAGAATTCAGAGTCCTTTGAAGGTAAAACGTTCATCACGTTACAAGAAGCGGTGGCTTTTTATAAAGGTTTTGCAAAAAGCATGGGATTCCGGATGAATGTCAAGACCAGTAGGAAACGCACACATTTAGAAGATTTATGTTCTCGGATGTTCACTTGTCGATTGGCGGGGAAATCAATAGAAAGCAGCGAGCTAGAGCTGAAGGAAAAAATCAGGAAAAAAGATCGTGTACAACGTACGGGTTGTAAAGCAAGAATGCTTGTCGTCCATCGTCCGACGGAAGACATTTGGGTCGTCACAAGGTATGAAGACGGTCATAATCATCCTCTAATTTCTCCTAGCAAAGTGAATCTTATGTCCACAAGAGATAACATCACTCCAGTTGCGAGATCTTTGATATCTCTTATGGACGAATCGGAAATCGGGGCGAGAAGAATGATGAATGTGCTTTCGGCACAGGCCGGAGGCATCACAAATGTTGGATTTTTTGAGTGAGATGTCCGTAATGATCTTCACGATTTGAGAAATGTTAGAGATGATAGTATCGGGGATGCACAGGCTGTAGTGAACTATTTGAAGAAGCTCAATGGCGATGGAATGGGCAATTTTTTTTATCGTTTTAAGACCGACTCGGAGAACAGAATCGACACAATTGTTTGGGTTGACTCCAGATCTCGGATGGCTTACGAATGTTTTGGAGATGCAGTTACCTTCGATACCACGTATCGAACGAACAAGTACTCGATGCCTTTCGCGTCGTTCACCGGAATGAATCATCATTATCATTCGATCCTGTTTGGTTTTGCACTTTTGAGAGAAAAAACCGAAGAAACGTTCGAATGGGTGTTTAGTACTTGGTTGGAAGCAATGAAGAACAAAGCTCCCAAGACAATCATCACGGATCAAGATAGGGCGATGGGTAATGCTATCGCTTGGGTTTTTCCAGACGCTCATCATGCATTGTGGTCTTGGAACATCAGTTCGAAATATCCAGAGAAGCTACACCATGTTTATTCGCGTCTCCGGACACGTTCAAAGGTGATTTTCATCTTTGTGTGATGAAATCGCTAATAATTGAGGAGTTCGAAGCACGATGGCGACAACTGTTTTTTGACTATGGGTTGACGGACAATGAATGGTTGCATTCTCTGTACATGGTGAAGGAAAAATGGATTCCGACATATTCAAAACGTTTTTTTGCTTCCGGGATGAGCACCACTTCGAGGAGCGAAGATATGAATCATTTCTTCGATCAATACATTAACAGCTCGACGACGATAAAGGATTTTATTGTGAGATCTCTTGAAACATTGGAGAAACAGTATTCTCAGGAAAGGAAGGCAGATTATGAAACTACCTACAAGAATCGTACTATGATTTTGCACTCACTTTTAGAAGCTCACAGTGCAAGGGTGTACACGAAAGAGATCTTTCGTAGATTTCAGATCGAGCTTCAAAAGGCAAATCAGTATGCGTTGCTGAAGGAGTCCACGTTTGAAGATGTCGACATGTATAAGTTGACCAACGCCTTTGATCCTCGGGCACAACGGAGGACGTATAGATTGGCTTATCACACGAAGGTTGACCTCATCGCCTGTACTTGTTTGATATTCGAGCATTCAGGTATGATTTGCCGACACATGTTGCGGTTTCTTGATATCAACTGCAAGACTGAGATTCCCGAGTATCTCATCCTGGACAATGTAGCAGAAGTAGATGATGTGATCTTGAATCCAGTCGTATCTCAAACAAAAGGCCGCAAGAAAGAAACACGTATCAAATGTGACATTGAACAACAGCACGGTCCTAAGAAACTTAGAAAGTACTTATTGTGTAAATGTTACACAGATCAAGATAGGAGAAATCATGACAAAGTTATGGCAGAAAGATCAACCAACGTACCAGAAGAAGATGAGTGATCTAATCATCATGTTATGAATAACCGGTGTAGATGATTGTATCGTTGTAATCTTGGACATCGTTTCATTGTTGGATGATTATAGTTCAGTAATGGTGTTGTCTATTATTTTTTTTGATCGGATTGTTTTGGAAAAAATAAACTCTATCCATTACAAAACCTTAACCCTTATATCAAACCCTAACGTATAAGAAACCCTACCCAAACAATTTTATTCTGATTCTCAATTTTGCAAAATCATACCAAATTTTGATTTTTATCATTTTTTTTAATTTTTTTTGGAAAAAAATATCTCTAACCATTACGAAACCGTACCCCTTATATCAAACCTTAACCCTAAAGAAACCCTAAGCCCTTTAAAAAGACAGGCCTTCCGCTATTCTTTTTTACGAAAGACAGACCTTCTGCTATACTTTATCACGGTGGATGCATTGGAACTCGAAAAAGCTGCAGCACGGTTCACGGATTGCATTGAATTAAACCAGAATGTTGAACATTTCCCCGGATCCGTTGTAAAGTTCAGCGGAAGCATCAGGGGAAAAGTTCAGTGGAAGGTTTAATTCACCGCCTTACTGTTCGTCTTCCTTCGATTCAAACTCCCAAAACTCAAACTCAAAACCCTACTGCGAATATTACTGCGACTCCTGCGATTCATACGCTCAACTCAACTCTCAAACTCTCAATTTCGTTCCTCAATTCTCGACTCAAGGTACGTTTTCACTTGCATGCATCCAACAATGTATTTGTATGTTGGGTTTGTTATCAGTATCTTATTCTATGTCGATCGTGTTTGGTATGTAGAGGTTGGAGTCCATCATGGAAGATCTTAACCCCGGACCCATCGGCCCATCGGCAATTGCATTATTTGGGACCAAAATGAACATGTTTCGGACGATGTTTGGAATCACATCGTGAGTATATTTTTCCATTGAAACGTTTTTTTGTTGGATCTTTCGACCATTGATCGTTTTATTATGTTTGTGATCATTCAATGCTTGTGATCGTTTTATGCTTGTGATCGTTGTATGCTTATCGTATTTCATTGTGATCGTGATCGTGCTTTAAATTTCGTGAATGATGCATGCTAGTGAAGCGTTTTTTGTGATCATTCAATGATTGTGATCGTTCAATGATTGTGATCGTTTTATGCTTGTGATCGTTTTATACTTGTGATCGTTTTATGCTTGTGATCGTTTTACGCTTGTGATCATTCTATGATTTTTGATTTTAATTTCGTGAATATTAACAGGAGAGAGGGGTGCTTGTCTCGGATCAGGCCATGATTGTCTTGACCAGCTGGGACTTGAATCTTATCCAGAGACATTGGGTAGAGACAGCTGGTTTCGGGGCCTTCATTCATCCCGAGCATTTCATGCGCAATGATGTATGCTTGTTGTCGGCCTTGGTGGAGCGATGGAAGTACTACCAATACGTTTCACTTCCCGATTGGTGAGGCGACGATCACCTTAGAGGATGTTGGTTTTATCTTGGGGTTGCCGGTGACAGAGAGACCTATCACTTGGTCGATCGAGAAAGATAGTTCATAGTAGGCGGGTATGGGAGAGTTTGGTGCTCGGTTCGATAAGAAGGGGCTTACTCGGGGTGGATTTAAGTTGGCGTGGTTACGAGACACATTTGGTACTCCACCCGTAGATGCAGACGACGAGATGGTTTGGATCCACACCAAAGCGTTTCTTCTCTACGTAATTGGAGCTATTCTCTTCCCCACAATGAACAAGAATAAGGTGCATCATCGTTATCTTCGATTCCTAACCGACATGACTGAGGTCGTGTCTTGGGCATGGGGGGCTGCAGTTTTTGCACATTTATTCAGGGCATTGTATTTTTCTCACGCAAAACTTGCGCTTCTGTTCCGGGATGCCTAACATTGTTGCAGGTAAAAATCTCTTATTTCATTTTATTGAAAATGTCTTATTGAATTAATCATGTCTTAAATTCTCGTTTTTGTACGTAGGTGTGGTCGTACGAGCGGATTTTCATCGGACGACCTATTTCGATTCGTAAAACGAATAATGATTTGCCTCGGATCAAGCGATGGCGGATCAAGAAGATCGTCAAGAAGGATGGAGAGAAGACGCCAAGGAGGCAATCTCGAAGGAACAACCCGCATCATCATCTCGGTTTTTATCGTGGGGAGTTCGATAGGATGCAGGTATATCCTTGAAAGTTCTGAGTTTAAGATGCATCACCGAATACTTTATGATTTTTATTTTTTATCGAAAGCCTAAAACCTAATAGCCTCCTTACGTAATGCAGAACACTGGGTTCACTTGGAGGCCATATGTGCAATTTGATTATATGTTTGACGAGGACATCTTCATGGTTGTCAGCATCGTAGCTGGGATGGCTTATACTCCGCTGATACATGGGCCGATCGTGGAGTATCAAATGCCTGATAGAGTCATGCGGCAATTTTTTGGATGCTCCCAAGGCATTCCTACCCCTCCTGTGGATATGAGGGCCCTGAGACAGTCGCTCCACACGGACCCAAGAGATAAGTTTCGACAGGTAGATGCGACAGCACTACGATCGGATCACTTGATTCTTTGGGACGATTGGTAGGCATCATTAGATGCTGTTGTTACATCTGCGACCGAGGTCTTACCGTTGGAGGATTATTTTTCATGGTATAGACGCATCACTCGATTGCGTATTCATCCACCAAACCCCAACCCCGGACCAATGTACAAGCCTCGCTCCTTATTTGATAAGTATTGGGCTCTTTCCATCGTAAGTACCTTTTTTTATTTTTTTTCTTTAACATTTAACTGTTGTTCGACTTGCATTGAATAATTTCATTATATTTTCACATTTCGTCGACAGCATTAGGGAGGCGCAGGTCGCTCTTCCTGACCATTTCGCGGCTCTACTTCCGCCGATGGATGCACAGTATAAGGCTTTTATGACCTCGGTTCTTGGGAGGAAGGGAAAGGACGCAGGACCTGACGATGATGGGCAGAGCATCCCTCCTACTCAAAGCCAGCTCATATCTGACGCGGTGCCACAACATTCATCGCGCAGGCAGCCTTTCGGCAACGACGAGCCAATTCTCTGGACGAATCCTACGGCGACTACATATTGATCATACAGGGCTGAGTATCTGATTCCTCAGCCGTCAATGTCATTACCTGAGTGTCTGGTTTCATTGGTTACCGAGTGCATACCCTCGACAGCATCCCTAGCAGAGCTCCCAACAACTTCTCCAGCCGCTGCTCCAGCTGCTCTTGGAGTTATTGACTTCATGCCAGTGTATCGTGGGCCTAAGGGCCATCCAATGAAGAAGATAGCTCCCACAAAACGCGCGAGGGTAATGCAAGACATATTCTATGCTCTATCATCTAGTGATTCTTATTTTCTAGTTACTTTGAAACAAAGCAGGGGACTTTATGACTTGACACAGCGTGCGTTGATATCACTTGCTCCTGGTGAATGGCTATTTGATGAGGTGATTGACGCATATGCTAGACTGATGGTCTCAAGACCTTCTTGCCAGAGAAATGGGGTTTATATTGTGAGTTGCCTATTTGTGCAAATGTGCTCAAGGGATTTAGGCAATTGGTTAGCGCAAAGGGCGCGAAAAACATCCATGCCGCTTCTCGAGGTCCCTAGAGATGTAAATGCCATTCGATTTGGTCATTTCACATATGTGGGAAGCGAAGGACAAATTCCGATCCATACAACTTCACTTGTGATGATTCCGATGTGCATCAACTCCCATTTCATCTTATACATGTTCAATCTGGGTAAATGAACTGTGCATCTTCTTGATCCCATGTATGATGATACCGATTGGATTACGATAGCCCAGATGTATAACGTATAGAGCAAATATACGGTGAGTTTCTACATGGAACGATCTTCTTTCATTGGTTTTACCTTTACTTCACTAATTTGGCTCGTTTTGTGGTATGCAGACGGAGTACTTTGCACATCTTCTTCGATCATTGCATCCCGACAAGTTTAGGAAGACTCATGCTCCCAAGTTGTTAGTGGTCAAGCAAAGGCCCAAGCAAACTAACAGTAATGATTACGGGGTGTATGTATTGAAGTGCATGCATTACATCATATAAGGGATCAAAATGGCGGATTCAACATGGACAATCGATGATGCCGACAATTGTAGATACAGGATTGCCTATGAATTATTAACTTGTAAGGCTCGAGAGATGCCTCCTTCACAACAAGGACAATCATCAAATGCTTAAATGTTTATTAGTATCTTGAATGTTATGATTCTGTAATGAATGTTTGTTGTTTTTGGCTGAAATGCTGTACGTATCGGTTTTTTTTTTCGTGGGTTTGCTGGAATGTATTCAGGGAGATAATGATAATAATACAAACATTGATTGTTCTGATGGACTGTCCATTCGGTAAAAAGAATCCCGGAAGGCCTTATTGCTGGACCATCCATCCGAAAAAAAAAAAGAACCCCGGAAGAACTTGTTGCTGGACTGCTAATTCGGGAAAAAGAACCACGGACGGAGTGAAACACATTTTTTTTCCATCCGCTGTACGAATAGGAATAAGTTGATAATTTCACTTTGTGTGATATCCGTTTTAAGTTTCCCCAATTTCCGGGGATCTTTTTACTAGAAGATGATGCCTTTACTTTTAATTCAGTCGTTTATTTTTCAAACGGACGGTTGATCTTTGTTGGCTGGCTAAACTTACACAATATATTGACCAAAAGACAACAAGTTATATTACACCCTTCATCCCATACTAAGTACATGAATATAAATCTCGTTTTTATATCAAGTCACGTCTGATCGTCTCGTAACATATTAGATTGAAATACGTAACTTACACAATCATTGATATTTCACAATAAATTTACAAAAATATATTTCTTTTGACATAGAATGTTTGTGTATTAGATAAAAATATATTTACACAATCGATTATAATGATGATTGGATTTATTGTATCCGTTGAGAGATTAATTATTAATATAATGAACGAAAACCATCATTGAGAAGCAATAACATGGAACAAGCGAGAAGACACAAAGGACAATGACATCTACAAGTTAAATTGCAATAACTTTTTTCTATAAAAATACCAAAACACATACGTTTTATTTTATATAACATCAATTCATTCTATTATTTTTTCTCGTTTTTTTATATCACTCCTCTCATTCATACAAATCAAAGGACAAAATAATCTTTACAACAAAAATCAAACATATATAAATTATCGTGTCAAGTCAATCGATTATAATTATGTTAAGATGAAAAGAGTATTTTTTATGTGAAAAAATTACTAAATGAACTATATTTTTTTTATTACATATAATAAAAAACGGAAAGAGTACAACAGTAGTTACGGTCTTAATCCATGCCAAGAAACAAAAATGGATCAATCAGAAATTATACCGCTCCATTTAGCAGCATATCACCAGCACAATTATCCCCCATAGTCTGTTACTCGACGACCCTTGTCTGGACCACCTATTATGCCCCAAGTCTCAAACTGTCTTTGCCGTGCCCTAGCTCGTTCCTTCTCTTCCTCGGACTTGGAGGAGACACAGTGTGGACAGCAGACTCCATGTTCCCACTCGGGTGCTTCCATGTCGTCATCACTCACGGGTTTCTTGCAGCCATAGCATAGCTTATAGGTTCCTGGCGCCAACCCATGCTCAACTGAGACCCGCTTGTCAAACACAAAGCATTCGCCCTCCCACAGGCTCTCTGACTTGGGTATTTCCTCGAGGTATTTCAATATCCCGCCTTCCAAATGATAAACCTGGCAACCTTTAGACATGAGAGAACATTGATCCGAGCCATAATAAAGGAATTTGAGTTTAAGCTACCAAGATGAGACCATCTTGGTATCATTGTATTATCTTCATCGGAGAAATCTAGTTCTGCAGCTCATTGTTTGAGCTTGGATAATAAATCAAGTCCGTAGGCCTATTAAAACTTTTCCGGCACTTTGCTTGTGAGTCTTGGGATGGAAAAGAGAGGGAAGGAAAATAAGCAATTTTCCTTTCCATACAAATCCCACCATTTTTGGAAGGAACGGGATCTTCCTAATTTTCCTTCCAAATTCTTTCTTTTCCACCCTACAAGAAACTCACAAGCAGGGAAAAGGGAAGGATTTCGACCATTTTCCTTTCCCACCCTTTCCTTCCAAACAAGAACTCACAAGCACAGTAGGTCGAATGGAATTTGGAAATAGCGTATTCCTATAGGCCCTATCTTTGAGATTACATTGAATAAATGTGAAGGAAGAAAAAAAGCTGTTCATTACCTCTTTGAAACCTTTGCTCAAGAGAAAACTTGAAGCTTTCTCACATCGAATCCCACCAGTGCAATACATAGCAATCCTAGGCGGCTCTTTATGTCCCAGGGCATCTGACTGGCTTACGATGATGTCTTTTTTAACATCGAGCTCGACAGCACATTGACGTCCATCAGAACCATCACGTAGCAACTCAGATTCAACCCATGTAGGGAATTCTCGAAATACTGTCGTATGTGGATCAACAGCTCCTTTGAACTTCCCAATTCTAGTTTCATAAGCATTGCGAACATCAATGACCACCTGAGCATGAAGTAGAATGAAACATTTTAGGGTAGCAATTAGTGAAAATATGAATGCTGACATGATACTCATCCACAGAAACAGACTGTGCCACCTCAACACAGACACACATCTATGAATTCGGAAGGGTTCAAAAGAGACCTCACAAGAAACATCTTATAGCAGTTCCATTTTTGCTGAGTAAATTGAAAATGGGCTTTAGCATAATTTAATGTATTTTGGCAAAGAACACTTTTATTATTTTTACAAGGAAAACAACATTAGGAGTCTCTCGGCGCAACTTGAAAAAAAATGCCAGAATGAGGTCGATGTTGTAGGCCCAAGAATGGTAGACAAAATTGCAAGTTCATTTGAGCATAATACAATTATGATGAACAAATAGCAAATTGATAGATGATTAGGCAAAAGCAGGTATCATCAATGTTCAGCCTACTTACAGTGTTTGGGTCACCAATCAATGTGTTCCAGTCTCTAGGTCTCACATATTTCCCAACTCTTTCCATAGGAGAAACACTAGGCATTCCGAGAGAGACAATCTGCATGAATCAATGTAAGTGTCAAAAAACATCAATGCCAACTGCCAAGACAACCAAAATCAAAGAGAAACCATGTTAGTGAGATTATATTTTCCATCTTGGTGGATGAAGGAAACTTTTAACTTGAGAATTTTAGGCCTCATGCCATCTTTAAAGAGACTTAAAATGATGTCTAATACAATAACAACAACAACAACAAAAAATCAAACCTTTATCCCATCAAGTGGGGTTGACTACATGAATATGACGACGTCATTCCAATCTATCATGTACATCATCTTCTATAAGATTTTCACAAATCGTCATATTCATGTTGAAAGATCCAATGAGACTTTTTACGTATTGACTATCGGCTACCTAACACACAACCCTCACCATTTTATCCGAATTTGGGACCGGATAAGGGGGATAAAAATCTCCAACCCAGATAGGTTTAAAATGATTCCTAATAGATCATTTAAAATTTTTTAATTAAATTTTTCTAGCTCAGGATTCTCAGAAATGAAAAGGGATTCAACGTTCAAAACTTCCTAGAAGGAAAAGAAATCCTTGAAATAATATGAGGTGCTAGACAGAGCTAATAATAAAACCTTGTAACCTTGTAATCAGCAGCTTAGGGGTTGTAATACCTCCTTCTTCAGCTTGACTCTGACATGGTCCCATCGGAATGGTGCATCTTCCCCTGCCCCAACAGGAGAACTGCTTGTATGACCGTGATGGATAGCTTCATCCTCAGGAGTAACAGGAGATTCAATCTGTCTTAGACCCTTAAAACGATTATCAGACTGAATGAATCCAAGAACACTTTCTACTGCTTCTCGAGAACCACAAATACTGCCATTTATTCCTTCTGGAGCCAGAATGATACCACCTGAAACACGCTGTGTAATATCAGCTTAGTAAGTGCTAACTGGAGAATCAAAAGTGAACAGAGCATGGGAAAATAAGTGAGAGAGAAGGTAAACAACAAAGGCATCGACATAGTTATGAGTCATGGAACATAATGCTATTCAATATGTTAAAACTTGAACAGCAGATCATATAACTTGAACCTTTTTCTGACCCCACATCAACGTTTTTCTTTTCTAATGAAAGAGCAATACCACTTCACCATAATTCAAGGACAGTACACAGATGGCTGATGTTAACTTTGTTTTTAGGTTAACTATGCACATGCTTCATGAGACGAGTTAGCATACTTTACATTCTTTTTTCCTGGCAATCTCAAAACAGCAATGACTAGACCTGGAGGTTGATAAAAATAATTTGTCCAGATTAGATTTTGATTTTATACGTTTTATCGAGAAAATAATTTTTACCATGGATTCTCTTTCACAGTCCATCCTTCAATAATATAAATATTTCTAATAAGGAGATCTCAGCATACAGATACCAATATAGATACCGCCGACTCCTCTTTGTGCTTTCAACTTGAAGCAACACTCAAACAGTTTTCAAATTCGAAGAGTTTTTTTTTTTTTTTTAAAAAAAAAAAAACCTTCCTGGACTGAGACACAATGGTTAACATCGATTTCCTACAGCTCAACACTACAGCATAACAGACCTAATCTAAGAACGGGAGCAATAATCACTAAACCAGGCATAAATGGGTTTAACAAAGACAACAACAATCGGCTGTCAAGAGAGTATCATGACAAAGTTCAGCAAAATTAAACATAAGGATAGGATGTGAAATCTAAAGACATTTGGAAAAGGGGAAAACTATGAGCTGAGCACAACTTAAACACAAATATTAGGGAGAGAGAAGTGTTGTCTGCTGTCTTTCCTTTGGAAACTAAGGAAAAAAGAAAAATGAAAAGAAGTTCAAACATTATAAGACTAAGAAGTTCTTTCCAACTGCATTTGGTACGGAAGGTTCAAATGAAAATATTGAGGTGGATAAATGAAGGGACACAAAGAACCTTTCAGTCTAATTTATGTTTTTTCTTTCTCTCAAAAAGGGAAAAACAACCACCTCCGGATAAATACCAACATTTGGGTTGAACAATGAGGAAAATATTAAGACTATTATGGAGTTTTAGCACCAAAGGAGAGTTACCGAATTGAAAAGTGAAGATCAAGCAATGACCCTGCATGCAACAATCAATTTATGCATTTGTATGTTTATGTCAGCCCATCATTGCATCTAGTATCTTTGCTTAAAATTCAGTTTTTTGCTAATCACGCATATATTCTCCTCCTTTTCTAGAGCAATACGTGACACTCTAATTTTATTTGACTGGTTGTCCTTTGAGATCCTTAATGGTGAATTTAATGATAGTTCATGGAACATAAGATAACATCTCAATGAAACTATTACTTGTTAGCAATAACAACAACCTCAAGCTTTATTAAAGTCCCAATACCAGTCATACATAGCTTTTCCTCCCCTTTCACATCTCTGTTGTATGAGTCGCGAATGGTTAGTTCGAGCCTTGCACCTACAACACTTGTAAGCCCAAACATGCATACACTGGGGTAACGTACCCTGATGGATATTTTTTAAGGTGAATATTCATGGGAGGCTTAGCTGAGACTGTCAATGGATAACTAAGGGCTTGTTTGGCAACAATTTTGTTTCCTACTTTCTGTTTTTGTTTCATTTGCCGATGAAACGAAAATGTTTGTTACTGATTTCTGTTTTTTCAGACGATTGAAACAGAAGTAGGAAACATGAAACCAGAAAAAATGATTTTTAGTTTCTGCTTCCTGATATACTCAAGATTCCCTTTACAGACAATCACTTTATGTTGTAAGGTGTCTTTGGTTCCGTTGTTGGTTTTCTGTTTTTCTTACTGGTTTTGATTTTCATAATTTTAAACATTATTACTAAACAGCCCCTAACATAATCGATGAAACATTTCCCAGACAATCCCGTCTTCTGTGCATCATCAAGTTCGAAAACTAGCCTGTACTACACCTGAAAACACCAAACGGTTTCTTCATGAATATTATAATAATTATACTGTGCTCTTCCCACAGAATCAACATGGAACGGAACGCTCCACACATTCCCTAACACACCAGACTTCATCCAAGACATCATAGCCATCACCACTCCCACCAAAAGCAACGACACAAGCACCACAAACTTACCAGCCTCTCACAGAGCTCCTTCAACGGCACTCGCATCTCAGCATAATCGCCAAAATCAGCAAACTTATAGAAAGAGATCACAACGAGAGACCCCAACGCTGCCGACTCCGTACCGAATTCCATGCTTTTCTCAACCGCAACATTGGTGGAGAAATGGCTGTGTCCAGCGACGTAGTGGACGAAAGGTTTTGGAGGTTGTATTTGGGGGGATGGGTTCATAAGGAGGGCATGATGGAGGGTAGGGTCTGGGGTGGTTTCGGAGTGGGAGGGGGAGAGCATTGTCTGATTGGAGACGGCGGCGGCAATGAAGGCGAGGGAGGCGGATGTGCGGCAGAGGAGCGGCGACGGTCGGAGCATTCGGCGACGGTGGAGAGAAGTAGATCGTACTGGAGGTGTGGGGGAGGTTACGAAGTGGTAGTTTGGTGTGAGTCAATATTAGATGACGAGTGTGATAGGTCAATTTATCGCTAAATTAATCGGGATAGATGAAGTATTACCTTGGCTTGTTTCCATACATGCCAGATGGGGATTGGGTGGACATACTCAACACTAAAACTCAAAAAATATATAAATAAAAAACAAAAAATATATAAATAAAAAAAATAATATTTTAAAAAAATCACTTTACGACATCAAATAAATTTACATAAAGAAATTTTGAATATTTTACTCATATACAATAGAAAATAGAAACAAAAAACTATTTTTACAAATAGTTGTTCGAATATACATTTGAAATAGAAAATTAGTTTAAACCTTTGGTTGAAAAGGTGTAACCTCGAATATACTCCTGGGAATCTCGTCTGCTTCCATATGCTGACTGTTTCCAACTAGTGGTTTCAATTCTTCGACCACTTACATGTAATAGCGCCAAATGTTTTTTTTATTCCTAAAGGAGTACTGCATGAAATAGAAGGAAAATATCGAGCATTCCTATGGTCTGGAGCACAAATGAGAGCGCATAAAGATGTGGTGGCTTTGAAGGAAGTATGTGAAACGAAGAAAAGTGCCGATCGTTTAATAATCATCATCAACACTTACAAAATATTCTTAGCATCATAGGGGATAGCGTATATCAAACTATATAAGCCATCACCTACGAGCTTTGCATATCACAAAAGGGGTAACTTAAAAAAGCTACCTTATGCACATCGAGACAACAACACTACTACTATACAATAGTACAACCAAAAATCAAACCGACACAGTCCATCTACCCATGACATGCTTATCCATGATCATCAACTTGGAGTAATCCATCACTACTTCATAACAGCAACAAAAACAAGCAATCTCTGCATCAAGACACCATAATCTACCTTGGCCTTCCTGAAGATCACATCGTTCCACATCTTTCATATGTGATACACAGCTGCTTCAAACATGATCCTTGCAAATTTCTTTCTAGAAAAGAACCTGAGAGCTATACTGCCAACTGATCAAGAATAACAGCACATGAACCTGCTGTAAGAGATTCTCTACATCTAGAAGTCCATTGAGATGTAATCCTACTAGTGAAAACACATTGGAAGAAGAGGTGGTCATGAGACTCAATGGCATCATGACAAAAAACACAAGTAGACATATCAAATTTTTCCATGCCAATAAGCCTGTCTTGTGTGGCTAATTGTTGACGAGCCATTAACCAACATATGAACCTGAGAGCTGTACTCCAAACCACATCATGCCATAATATAGAAGTACCTTAGTCCTAATACCGTCCCTTACCACTGGTGTCGAGAACTCTTTCTGGGTTCCATCATACCAGACACATACGTCCTCACCTCCTTGAATAGTAGATGGTGACATAGCCTTGAAAATCCCATCCATCTCTGGGGGAAACCTCCAGCTGCCTTCAAATATGAAATATGTAAACCGAAGAAAAATGGAGGGTTGGGTATTAAAAGAATATTAGTGGAATGGAACTTAGCCTTGTTATTTAGGCATATAGGGGCTTTGAAGCTAAAGAAGGATAGGTTATGGATTAAATGGGTCCATGCTTTCTGTTTGAAGGGTCAAAGCATATGGGAGGTGGATGTGAAAGCTTTGAATTCTTGGGTACGAAGAAGATTATTATAATTAGAGACATTTTCAAGTCTTTGATAGCTGAGTTCAGGCAAGATAGGAGGCAATCTTTAGCTTCAGATTATTATAGTGAGAGATGTTATCTAGCCTTTGATAATGACAGGTTGTGGAAAATGATCTCGGTAAAGGAGATTAGACCAAGGCACAGTTTTATTCTCTGGTTGACGTATAAGGATAGGTTAATGACTCGTGCTAGACTGTATCAACATGATATCATATCAGATGACTCCTGTTTGTTATGTCGTAGTGGTATTGAGATGAGAGATCATTTATTTTTTCAATGTCCTTATAGCAAAGAAGTGATGGAGAGGGTCATGGAGAGGTTGAAATTGAAGTGCACGAAATGTAGATGTGAGGAATGGTGTGTGAGGTTTATGAGTGTTATGCAAGGGAGGAAGGAGCAGCTTTGCCAAAGATGAACTGTAATAGCTTCACTTGTTTATGTGTTGTGGAAGGAGAGGAATGCGAGGTTATTTCAGCATTACAACAGCAGCTCTCCCCAGGTTATGGTTGGCATTAAGCTGGATTGTAGTTGGTTGCCTTTTTTTATTACCAATATGTGATCCTAGCCTTGTATTGTCCATAATTTGAATGGTTACTGAGGCTGTTCTTTTGAGGTTTGTCCTCCTGCTTCTTTTTAGTGTGGATACAAATTGGACAAATGAGAAATTGTGAAATGAAATGAATTTACGGGTTGTGAAAATCATTTCTTCTAATTTTTTAATTTATGTCTTTGTTTCATCCATTTTAAAAATAGAAAATAGAGAACTGAAAACTGAAAATAGAAAACAGAAAACAAAAATGATACCAAATAATTTTATTTCATCATGTAGTGAAATGAGAACAAAAAATAAAACCAAAAGTGATACCAAACAGACCCTTAAGGGGTGTTTGGTATCACTGCTCAAAATTAGAAAAACCAAAATTAGTACCAATAACAGAAAATTAGTAGTGAAAATCAAAATTATTTTACAAAATAAAATGATTTTGTGTGAAGAAATATTGGATATTGTGCTAAGATGAAACAAGAAAGAGAAACAAAAAATCCGTTTTCTGGGTTTTCTGTTTTGCTTTTGTTTCATCTGTTTAAAAAATAGAAAACACGAAACAAAAAATAAAAGGAATACCAAACAATTTTGTTTCATCAGTCAGTGAAAAAAAAATAGAAAACAAGAAAAAAAAGTGATACCAAGCAAGTCCTTAAGATTCGCATCAATTTCCTATCCCTATACCTATTATATATTATGGAATTATGGAGCTCTTTCTTTCTTTTTTCTTTCTTATTTTTTTTGAAAGGCCAATTGTAGGCTATGTTTTATTACTCCTTTCCACATAACAAATGTTTATCACAGAGTTGGGCAACAATGAAACCCAAACCCCGGTACACTACTATTGTGAAATGAAGTGAGCAAACGCATGTGCAGCACGGTTTGCTTCCCTCTGCACCATGGAGTAATGAACATCTCAAAAATGACTTGTAAGGGGCAACAGTCTGCTGCAGTAACACCTACTAGCGATAGGTCTCCATCCCCTATAGTAATCTAACTCACAACATTTCGACTATCGGATTCTATGGTAAAACAATCCATTCCCGCAGACTCCGCATACTCTAGTCCCCATTTAATAGCCAATGCCTCACTACCTGTTGCATCCATTTGTTGTATTTATGTTACTTCCTGCCACGAACTGGATAGCACCTTCAGAATCACTCACAATTATGTCCAGACAAATTACCCCGGCTACCCTTGTCACAGCATCCACATTCATCTTGAGTCCTCTCGATGGCGGCAAGTTCCATTTACCAATACAGGTTCCAGCTTCCACACATTCTAATATGGATCAAAGTCTAGGCTCGTTGAAAGTCCTTGAGGGATTGTATTGGAATCTGATTGATCAGTTTTCCCGGTTTCATAGGTGTCGAGTGAACCTTCAAGTTTCAGTTTTTCCAGATAAGATATATAATTAGTGCCACTTCTGCCACCTGATCCTCACCCAAATTAACTTGCATCGTAAACCCCCAGGATCTGAAGCAAGTCATGTCATTGAATTGATCCAGCACATGTCTACTCTGATTCGAAATTTCTCTTGCATATTGGCAGATCCCTGGAATATAGAATATTGTTTCCCAGCTTCTTCACATAAGGGGCAAGTCATCTTGATGGATATTCATGTTGAGTTTGTGGCTTTAGGTGGTATGATATACATTGCTAAAGCATAACACCCTGAATATTGTAATAGGTGGAATAAACAGGTTGCTGCCCAAAAGGCGTATATATAGCATATATAAAAGATCTAGATCAGATATTTATTAATATCAAAAGATATTACAAGATCATAAATCTCTAGTTAAAAATCCATAGCAACTAAGATCTCGTATAGCATTATATATTTAATATTAATATTTAAGGATAAATGATTATTTGTCGATCTCATTCTTAAAGGGTTGATGTAGGTTTAGGGTTTGGTAGGGTTTTAGGGCGGTTGGGTATGAGTGAATGGCATGGTGAGTGAGTTTTGTTCAAGTTTTGGGGTATATAAACGTGAGAGTTCTGATGAGCCATGCCTGCGCGCTTCCTGTGAAACGCTCGGGCACTTTGTTGTATATTTCAAAGCATGATAATGTAGGACGCCCGGGCGTTTGTTTAAATTACACCCGGGCGCTTTGAGTGTTTTTTCGAACTGGAGTTCTTGTGACAATGGGGTCGCGCCCGGGCGCATGTTTACACTAAGCCCGGGCGCGTCGATGTGTTCTATGAAACAAAAAACTTTGCTCGTGAAGCTCCAAGCCCGGGCTTAAGGGAAGGAAACTCCCGGTTTGGCCGGGGTCAAAATCAAGTGCAAAAATGCATATCGCTTGAACTCTTTGATATCGACTAACTTCAAAAACTTAGGAATCAAAGCACGTACCTCGTTTGGAGCTCGTTTTCTAGATATGAATGAAATGTTACCATGTCGATGTCCCGATCATTGTGTTACCCCGTCTCGTACACACCGCTTTATGATAAAAAGTCCCCATTTTATTCCGCGAACTACATGGAAAACATAAAATGACGAATAAGAAAGTAAAACAACGGGGAGGGAGAACTACTTATTGAGTATAAAGGAAAAGAACTCCCTTATGGGTTGCCTCTCACAAAGCGCTTGGTTTAACATCCTCAGCCCGACGTGGCCAACAAGGTCAAGGATCCCTTAAAGTGATGATAGAAAAGGGTCCAAGAACATTACCATCATATTATGCCTTTAAATGTTGTCCATTTACCATGAATGAAGAGCCGGCACCATGAAGTTCTATGCCTCCATAAGGATGCACCTTTCTGACAACGAAAGGGCCTGGCCACCGAGACTTAAGATTCCCGAGAAAGAGTCGGAGATGAGAATTATACGGAAGAATTTTTTGGCCCGGAAAGAACTCCCGATGGAAAATCTTCTTGTCATGCCACGCCTTCACTCTCTCCTTGTAAAGCTTGGCATTCTCATAGACGGTGCATCGGAATTCATCAAGCTCATTAAGTTGAAGAAGTCGCTTCTCTCCCGATTCTTGAATATCAAAGTTTAAGAACTTCGTCGCCCAATAAGCCTTGTGCTCTAACTCCACCGGGAAATGACACACATTCCCAAACACCAATTGATATGGAGAGGTACATATTGGCGTTTTGAAGGTCGTGCGATAAGCCCATAGAGCATCGTGTAGCTTCTTTGCCCAATCCTCCCAGGAAGATTTCCCGGTTTTCTCAAGAATCTTCTTCAATTTCCGATTGAAGATTTCTACTTGACCGCTTGTTTGAGGGTAGTAGGGCTTTGTCACTTTGTGCCGGACACCATATTTTCCTAAAAGAGTATCAAATTGCCCGTTGCAAAAGTGAGTGCCTCCGTCACTAATGATTGCCCGCGGGGTTCCAAATCTTGTAAAGATGTTATGTTTTAAGAATTTGGTTACTACCCGGGCATCATTAGTAGGAGTTGCAATCGCCTCAACCCATTTCCAAACATAGTCGACAGGCACGAGGATATATTCATTGCCGAAAGATGAAGGGAAAGGTCCCATGAAGTCGATGCCCCAGACATCGAATAACTCAACTTCTAAAAGAATGTTCAAAGACATCTTATTCCAGGAAGAAATATTGCTGTTCCTTTGGCAACGATCACAAGCCGCAACATACGCATTAGCATCCTTAAACAAAGAAGGCCAAAAAAAATCCCGAGGTGAGTATCTTTGCGGCGGTTTTGTTGCCACCAAAATGCCCATCATAATATGAAGAATGACAATGGAAAAGAATATCCGTCATCTCTTCTCCCGAGTCATATCTTCGAATCACTTTATTCGGGCATTGCTTGTAAAGTGATGTGTATGAAAACATACATCATTTCTTTATTCTAAATGTTTGTCTTATTCCTTTTGTATTGTCTATTTTATGTTTTTAGCCTCTTTTTGTCTTGGAATGTTGGTACTGCTGTGCTTTCATGTTTTTGGCAGATTGACGTGAAGTTTGGAGCAAAAATGAAGCAGGATGAAGAAAATGGCAAGTCATGAGTTCAAAAAGCTACATTTCACGATTCATCCTCGTTTCACGTGTTTCGAGAGTTTATACAAAAATGTTTTACAACGCTAAGCTAGATTAGCATGTTTAGATGTCATGTATAAGTTCCTAGAATTTTTAGACCTTTTTTAGTATTTTCAGTTTTAGTTTCAAGGTAAACAATGCATCAGTCGCGGGGGCTACACTGGGATCGCGGGCGCGACGGTATTATTTCAGCAGATTTCCAATTTTGAACTGGTCGTGGGAGCGACTGGCATAGTTGCGGTCGCGACGATACTTCAAATCCAAAGTAACAGTTTTCGGCCGTCGGATCGATCTGGTTGCAAACCCTCGCCTATAAATATGTCTCCTAGGGTTATTCTAAGGAGAAGACAGACGAGGAAACGCTCAGGGATGGCATAGGCGATCAAGGGGCGAGAGACGCAAGAAGGACGAGCCTAGGAGGTGATTATGAAGAGTTTTGATCCGTAAACGCATAAGATTCGTTTGGAACGCGTCGTGTGCCGTAAAACCTTGATTCTCAGTTATTTGATCTCTGTAGAATGTTTTTTTTCATTGCCATGTTCCTTTCCATGCTTTGTTCAATGCTTATGTATGAGTAGTTCATTAGTAGGGATGTGTTGATTAGTTTTGATGACGTTACATCATGAGATGTTGACTATATGACATGAACCAAAGGTGTTTGATGATGAAATGATGCATGCAACCTGTTAGAATTATCATATAACATGTGTTTATTAGGTTAAAGCTATAAATCGCGCTAAGTGGTTTTGTTCAGTAGCTAATTGATATAATATGATTTAAGCTAATTGTCATATACAATCATTGGTTTCATATTCATGTAACATGATTAGTTTAAGCTAATAGGTATGATTGTTATGAATGTTAGTTCCAAGTTATGATTCGACTTTTGTGTTTAAATCATGTTTGAGCTAATTGAAATGATTTAGATCTCTTGAGTTAGTTTAACTATCCGAGCTAATTGGAAGTTAGAAGCTAAGGAACGTAGTGAGTTAAACCAAAATTCATTACAGACATTCCATGTTAATCATTAAGTGATTCGAAATGATTCAACCATTGTCCCTGCATTTCTCCTAACTTAAGAAAACTCCTCTGTATATCTCAACTTTATTTTAGTTTCTGTTTGGGCTAGTTAGTTTAGTTTTAAGTAGTTTCTTACAACAAACACCCCCCCAAACCTTAAATTTTCTTATTTGTAATAGTTCTTTATCGTGACTAAGGAAATATAAATTATATAACGACCGTCCCTGTGGGTTCGACCCTTACTTCAACTACTGCATTAATTTTATACACTTAGAGTGAAAGTGAGTGCATATAAATTATAATTCGACGTGCCTACGACAGCACGCATCAAATGTTGGCGCCGTTACCGGGGATGGTGTAATCGTGTCAATATTTTTATTTTATTTTTAGTCACTCAAAGTTCTATTATTTTATGAAAATTATTTTATAAAAACAAAAAAAAATTTTCAAAAGCCATTTTTGGTGAGATTGTTGATTTAGAATTAATTTTAAATTGATTTTTACTATGGCTTATAACTATCAATCATATGGTATGTTGAATTATCAATCTTACGATAATTCTTATTCTCAAACATTAGATGAAATTGCCACAATGATTAAAAAAATGAACAACAATATGAATCATAGGCCATGTGAGAATCATTTTAATATGAAACATCAAACTAACACTTGCCTAACTTTGTCATCTTATGGATATTCCACTCAAATGAATATGTTTCAACAACCATCAC
>JAOVYX010016262.1:0-25224 GCA_035668315.1 Drosera spatulata | reverse complement strand
TTGTTTAATATGATGACTTTTAAGGTAATTCAAATGACTGTTATTTCTCTTCTCTCTCTGAAACATATCCCAGTCTTAGTATCTTTACTTCAGATGGTGCTGGAGGAGCACAAAGCTTTCGCGATATCCTGCAGTATTAGTGTCTTATGAAGTCTGAGTGTTTTGCTTTTTCTTATCCTGACACATCATTTATGTGACCTGCTGTGTATTTATCAAATGATTTTGATGGTTTTGGCTTTATGTAATTTTGAGTTTTCCAGTGGCAGCACAATGTCGCTTCATATGGTGAACAAGTGCTCCTTCTGATATATTGATTTTGTCTTGATTTAATACCTGCAGACAATGACAACGTTCATGGCTCCACCACCTGCAGCCACATTTTTGGCGTTTCATCCACAGGATAACAATATCATTGCTATTGGCATGGAAGACTCTTCTATTCAAATATATAATGTCCGTGTGGATGAGGTATTTTCCCGTAATATTAAACGATCAAGTAGTCTTCTGTATTAGCAAGAACGTGTGTGGCATAGTAAAAACTTGTTTGGCATTTTTGTTGCAGGTCAAAACCAAGCTTAAAGGCCACCAGAAAAGAATTACTGGGCTAGCTTTCTCTAATGTTCTAAATGTGCTTGTATCTTCGGGCGCTGATTCTCAGGTAGCTAGCTATATTTTTCATGGCACAGAACCAAAAAGGAACCAACTGAAAGATATATTAACATCCAAACCTGGTACACGGAACATCTGCCAAATTCTTTTGTTCATTTTTTCTTTTGCAGTTGTGTGTCTGGAGCATGGATGGATGGGAGAAATTGTCTTCCAAATATTTGCAAATTCCAAGCGGCCGAGCTGTGAATCCTCTTGCCGATACACGTGTTCAATTCCATCAAGATCAGATACATCTATTGGCTGTTCACGAGACCCAGATTGCGATATATGAGGCACCTAAACTTGAGTGTCTTAAACAGGTACGTGTTAACATAACTTACGGTTGTTCAAGCTTTAAAAAAAAAAAAAGAATTAAGAAAATTATACTAATAAAAATAAACAACAGTTCCCTGCTTGTAGCTAGACTTTAACATGTGCGTTGTTGGTGAATCATTATTTTGCTAGAGGATCCTATAACTGATATCTATATTTGTTTGTGTATCTGCAGTGGATTCCACAAGAAAGAGGTCCAATTACGCACGCCACATACTCATGCGACAGCCAGGTGATATATGTGAGCTTCGAAGATGGGAGTGTAAGTGTCCTCACCGCTTCAAATCTCAGACTGAGATGCCGCATCAACCCTTCTGCCTACCTGCCTCCTAACCCCAGGTGTGTTCTATTGCTCAACATCTCTAAGAAATATAGGGAGCAACTGATACTCATAGCCAAGTTCAATATAGCCATGCAGGCTAGACCTCAATAATCAGGAAATCTCAATGTAATAATAGAATGATATTTGGAGAGAGTATTATCCTGATATCTCAAATTTGAACTTTGGGTGCATCTCTTTCCACCATAGCAATTTTTAAACTCTGTGCACGAGGTGTTCTCTTCCTATAGATCAATCTGCATTCTTTTTTTGGCAGTATGAGAGTGTGCCCACTGGTGATCGCGGCTCACCCATCAGAACCAAGCCAGTTTGCATTAGGACTTACCGACGGTGGAGTATGTGTTCTTGAGCCGCTTGAATCAGATGGGCAATGGGGAACAGCTCCTCCAGCTGAAAATGGCGCTGGAACTAGCACTGCAGCATCAGCTCCTGGCTCAGATCAGCCCCAAAGATGACTTTTCCAGTTCTCCACTGCAAGAAGATTCTGTAGATTACCTTATTCTCCAAGAAAACCAAGGTGAAGCTTCAGCATTAAGATTCTGTATGCTCGCAAGAAGATGGTGGCTGGAAATCTTGATGATCTATGCAACACTTTCTCCTGCATCTGTAGAAGGCTGTGAAGAAATGAAAGCTATTTAATCTGGAACTGGGTTCTTTGACGAGGTTATGGTCTCACTGTAAAGTATATCGAGATGAATTTCTCGAGCAAGGATGATGGAGGATGCTTCCTTTGTTTCTCCTGGTCTTGATTACTGACCTATTTCTTTATTTAATTATGTATCTTGGATTCAAGGTTAATGAATAGTGTAGCTTGTTTGTAGTCATCTGAGGACATAGGCTGTGGAAATTGTATGTTTGTCTGTTGCTTAGTCTTGTAGTTCAGCATGCCACTGTATTATGTACTTGCAATGTTATACTGCTTGTAGTAGAATCTGGTTTCTGTAGCATGGATATCTATTTGTAAGGGCTACTGATCTATAATTATGTCGGTGACGGACAATTGCTTCTGGTGGGTTGTGAGTGCTAAATTGTATTGTCAAAGGACAAGTTGGACACGATTTGAGGATCGTTTTGTGTTCGTTGAAGCCTAGCAGCTGGCTCTTCCGAAAAGGCTGCATTCACTGGTTTTGCCTCCCTCTTGATTTTGCTCCAGGTACCCTGCCAACGAGAGTCTGTTAACTGTGATGATGTGGGAGCCTGTTATCTTTTGTTCTTTCAGATATTCCCTCTATATGTTAACTTCAATTTGAAGAGTTTAGACTTCTTCCTATGGATCAAAAGCGATCTGAGTTCGACAATCATGTTGGTTTCATATCACCTGAAGTGGCAGTGGTACATAACGATCCGTTTTGCTATTGACATATCAATTCTTATTTCCAGTATCCAAAACAATATGAACACATAAAACACGACGAAGCAGAAAAAAGAATCTCAGGTGAGTCATAGAGTAACCGAATGGCCTAGTACAGAAGAGCCACTGCGACAGAAACTAGGCTGACGAGCACTCCGGCAGCTGCTGCAGGAGGAGCAGAGCTGGGCGGTGTCGTGGTGGAAGGAGTGGCTCCACCAGGCCCTTCAGCAGGAGATGAAGCTACAGTTGGTGGCGGTGGTGTGGAAACTGGCGTGCTGGAAGGTGTTGGCGAAACAGCAGGGTTGCTCGATGGAGAAGCTGCTGGAGACTTCTTTGGTGACTTTGAGACAGTTGCGGGTGCTGGATCAGCGGTGTGTGTGCTTGGTGCAGGAGCACGGGCGCGTGGGCTTGGAGATGGAGAAGTGGCCCGTGGGCTGGGTGCTGGGGCTACGACTGGAGCAGGGGAAGATGCAGAGGCAGTCACGGTGAACTTTTGGCCTGCGTCGCAGTGGCCAGGGTAAGTGCAGAAGAAATACTGGGTGCCGGACTTGACCGTAATGTTAACGGGGCCAGTGGTGCTGAGGGCCAGCGGGCTGGTGACATTGCAGGTGTCGTAGGCGGACTTGGTAACAGTTGCCACTGAGTGTAATCCGGTCGTGAAGTTAAACTCTGCAGATTATCAAAAGTAGAATTAGCATTAATGGTCTTGCTTGCTGCTTTCTTGCATAAAAGTCACTGATACAGCTAAAGAGCGACTATGAAGTGATACCTAAAACATCGCCGATTCGGAAGGTTTGAGAGGCAGCCCAAGTGGAGTAGAAGGAGCTTGAAGACGGAAAGCTCCATCCGGTGCTACCACCGACTACATGTACAGTTTGAGCACTGCATAGCTGGACGACGGCCAAACAAACAAGAACAAAGATCCCATTGGCTCCGATCGTACTGTATTTCTCTGCCATTTTGGTAATGTGGATAAGCTTGCTTGATATCAAATGAGTTGGTCCTTGTGTTCTCGAACTTCTTGGTCGCCCCTTTCTTGGATCCTTTGCTTTGTTTTGCTTTGGTGATTTGTATGTTTGAGATTGTTGTAGTATTTATACTTGAACAGTATAGAGTCTAAGATGCAATGAAATTTCATGGTCATTTTGCATTTGAATATTGCTATAGTAGGAGCTTGTTCTGGTCTCATGCTTCACCAACTCCATCTTGGACTAGGTTTAATGTTTGAATGGTCTTCTTCTCGAGGCTTTTCACTTTGTTGTTGTGCCTTCTGAGCGCGTCTGAAGAAGAATGTTTTGCTATGTCTCCATGCACCGGTGTTAGTCCAACTAGTTCTAGATGCTTACTACTCCATTTTCTTTACACAACAAGTCTTTGTGCTGAAAAAAGAAATATCCTTGCAGGATTGGAGGTGCATGCTAACCATTGTCCATGCAGGTTAAACTGACATGAACTTTATGCAAAGATAAAACATCGTGAGAAGGTTAACCTATTCTACATCATGTGATTGTTAAGAACTTGAGATGCATAATGGGCCATTAACGATTCATCATAGATAGAGTTGATTCCTTCATACAATATCGAAGTAGAGGTGAGGAAAGCATGTTTGATTTTCCATGTTAGTCCACTTACTGTCCATAGGTTTTGAGTCGTCGTAGGTTTAATGTCCACAAACCATTAGATTTTTGGTAAGTTAGTACTTCAACTATAAACACTGTTGATTTGCAAAATTTTCAAACAAAAAAATCAGCTGATGACCAAAGTTCAAGGAACACCGACTCTCATTGCAATGGAAACAATCATGCCGTTTCACACAGAAACCATGCCATCCATTCTAGAGAAAGAACAGATCAATACGCGCTATCCATGGACTTGGTCGCTGTTGACATGTAAAATATTCAAATGCTGATTATTTGGAAGGCGTTCAACATATCACATTTCACCAAAATCAAACGCAGGCATGATTACAGACAATGCTCAAAAAGATCGAGAAGAACAAAAATTCGCCATATGATTAGTAAATGACACTGTTTATTCGGGTTACAACAGACAATGCATCTGTGTTACAACATGGAACCTGATTACAGTAACTAGAAAGTTAACAAGGGTGTGCTCTCAACGCTACATTATCCACCAAGGAACTAAACATCGATCCAAATAGACGGATTAACATACAACTGTGTACAAGCTAAACAAAGTTACAGTACAAGTTAAACATATAAATCTGAACTGTTGAGTTCCGCCTACATTAAACTGTGTGTGGCAATCAAGATCTACCCTTGGAATCAACACTAGTGTCAATTCATGAGAACAGGGAGTGTTGCGCAGACGAGGAATGATATTCAAGCCTTGGCATCATCTGCCTTGCTGCCATTCTCAATCACCTCGCCTGCTTTGTTCTCAGACTCGTCATTATTCGCATCAGCACTCACTTCTGGTTTTGATTCTTGTTCCTGTCCTGCAGGAGTTCCATTTTGATTGTCTTCACCGGCATCCAGATCTGCAGTATCGTCAGCTTTCACCCCCTCTAAATCATTTAGTTTTTCTGATTCGACCTCAGGCTGATCAGGGACTTGGTCGCTCGCTCCTTCCACATTCCCTTCTTCAGCTCCTTTTTCATCCGTGGTCACTTGGGTATCCTCTGGCTCTGCATCTTTCTTTCCTTCTTCAACATCATTCGGCATCTTAGCATCTTCTACAGCATTGGCCTCCTCAACTTGAGCCTCGGCTGCCTCAGTAGGGATTTCCTTTTTCTCATCTTGGCTGCTTTCTGCAATGCCATCTTTCTCAGTCTTCTCAGACTCGTCAACCTGGATCCCATTTGTTTCACCAGCGGTTTCCTTCTTCTCATCTTGGGTTTCTTTGGTGACATCTTCATCAATGACTGCCTTGGAGCTATCTTTCTCATTCTCAACATTTTCAGCTTCCTCCATAAGAACATCTTCGGTCTTAGGCTCTTCAGTTGCGGCTTTGCTACCCTTCCTGGAACCTGATGATGTCCGTGGCTTCTTCTTAGGGGACTCGATCTCTTTAGGTGGAGTATGCTTGACCTTCTCACTAATCCGTGTTGACCTTCTCGGAGTCTCACCAGTACCCCAGTCAAATTCGGACGATACTGGTCCACCTGGGTGAGATTTCAAGTACTGATCCAGCTGTCTTCGGCCAGTGATCTCCTCCCCGGTTGGTGCGATGAATACGATCTCACTCTTCCTAGGGCTTCCTGCTTTCTTCGGAATGAACTGCAGATGAACAAACCTATCATGCTAAAGGACGCTAGCGATATTGCCGCAAGAAAACCAGACAAGATTAATAAACATCATCATATCTTGCACAAGCCTCTGCTAAAGAGAGGATTATGCAACTGCAAAAAGAAGCACCTCCCAACCAAGCAAGAGAAAGACACTTAGTGAAATTGTACAGAAGGTCTACAGACGCAAACCACGGTGTTGTAAAGGAGGTCTACAAATGATATGAAATTGTACAGACTAATATACCAGAAGATGAAATGGCAGATACCATTCTGTCTTTCTTACCACAATTCAGGACACGCAGTGAAGAACATAGCGAAGGGGATACTTCTGCGAACTAGAGCAGCATTACCAGATTAGCAGTGATGCATTTCAAGCAAGCAAGCATCTATACAGCTCGAATAGAAACATCAAAATCAAACAGAATTTCTACACAAACCCACAAAGCCTAAGCTCAGATACAAGCACAAAATCGACCAAATCACACCACCATATATACCACATACCAACAATTAGGAAAATTTGAAACCCTAATTTCAACAATTGACCAAAATTATTGCACCAAACCAAATACTAAGCAAGACCCAAAACCCCAATTCGAACAATGAACCAAATTCAACCACCACCAAACAAAATTTATCAAATTCCCAGCACCCTAATTTGAACAATTAAGCTAAATTCAAGTACCAAACCACAAAAATCAAGCAATACCAAGTACCCTAAATCGAACAATTCACCAAAATTCCAGCACCAAACCCAAATTGAACCGAAACCCAGTACCAAATTCAACCAAAACCCAAAATTCAACCACAAATCGACCGAATCGACCCTCAGAAACACAAAATCAAGAAACAAGATTAGACCTTTTTCTTCCAGCCAGGAGGAGCTGGGAGCTCCACAGAGACCTCATCTTCTGCTGAACTCGACATCTTTTCCCCCACCTGTTATTCAACAACCCGACAGAATCAATTACAACAAGATTCACCAAATTGAAAGAACCCAGAAAAATTGAACGAAAAGATTGTGATGAAGGTGAAGGAAGAGGATGATGTTCTAACTATACCTGCGTGTGTTTTCCTCGCTCGATTATTTTTTTAGGGGGTGTGTGTGTTTGATACGGTTTACCGTTTTGTCTGGTCTGGACCGACTGGTGCTTCGGATTCGGCTGAGAGTCTCAGACAAGACAAGTGGGTCAGTCAAAAGAAAAGAAAGGGTTAAAAGACATGATCCCTCCGTCCGAGAGAGCTACATCACCCTGAAGTTTCACATATTTATAATGATGAATAAATATAATGTTTTATAAATTTATCTTAAAATATCAATGTATAAATTAGGTACTTCAATTAAATATATTTTATGGGACGATTAATATGAAAACTAAATTTGTATATGTTGCATCTATTCTGCGATGAAGGGAGTATTACCCACTCAGGTCATGTTTGATATATTGGATTACATCAGGATTGGATAACTAATTCTATTAATCATATGTTTAGTTGAAGAAATAAGGCTTACATTATTAATCCTATCTATCTGAATAAGATCTCTAATCCCCTCATTAACAACCTCACCGCCCCTTACGTCATTATTAATCCCACTACACGGGATAAGAATTACAGATATTTTTAATTTTTATTTTATTTATCAGAAAAACCCTCATCGTGAACTAGTTCCTCATCGTCGTCAAGCGTAGATCGTCTATAGCCACGGATGGTCGCCCGCCAATCGTCATTGTCCTTCGTCGGATATTTCTCTTAGTATCTGGAACACGAAAAATATGAAACGGATCAAAAAAAATTTGAACTATCATTCATCCTTACTATTCAACTTAATGAATTTAAGGGTCGGATTCTAAAAAAAAAGTGATTTCAACTTAATTTGGACCGTACATCGTCGACTGACACCGACCAATGACCGTTGACCAATGCTGCCGATCATCGCCCGCCGTCGTGGATTACCGATTGTTGACGGTCGATCGTCGCCACCCGCGGATCACCAACCAACGACCGTCCCCGTCAACCGTCAACCGTCGTTGACTGTCGTCGTCGACCTCCGTCGTGGACCACCGACCGGCGTCACTCGTCCACCACCGATCATCCCCGTTTACCGCCACCAACCATCAACAGTAGATCATCGATCGCCAACCATCGCCGCCGGAACCGTGGACTAGACGTTAACCGTCGACCATCCCTATCGACCATCCCTATCGACCATCACTCATTGTAGTCGTTGACTGTCACCCATCGACCGCCAGTACTATCGAATGTCGACCTTCGCCACTATCGAACATCAACCGTCGCCGACAGTCGTTATCGACATTCGTACTAATAGTCATAATCTCGCTATCAAACAAGACTAACTCATGGGTGGAGGGGATCATCAATCAATAAGATAACTAGTGAAGGGTTTAGTAATCCCTTCACTAGTTATCTCACCTTATCCCCTCTGCGTACCAAACGAAGCCTTAGAGCATGTACAATGGAATAGGTCAAAGATTAGGCATAGTTATAATATAGCAAATGATACACAGATGTTTCATTCCAATGCACAAAAATTTTCATGTCAAATTTTGTCTTTATCCATATTGTATGTCAAATTTGACAAGAAAAATAGGATCCTCACAACAAGAAAAACCAATCTCAAACATTTATGTGGTCAAATCCGATCCAAGGATTTGTTTTATTGACAAATTATCTTCATTCTATTAGAGTAACATTGTTATGTTTTGACAAATTGATACTATTCATGGGCAAAATATAGATTTATTTCTAGTAAAAATGGCTTGCATCATTGGACATGCTCTTAAAACATCTATAATTTCATATTATTCCTCCAAACTTCATACTTTCGTATTACCCTCTTAAACTTGCGATATGGACTGTTTATCCCCTTCCTTCAAATCTTGTCATACAACATCATCTTAAATGACCCGAATTCCCTTTTATTGGCCTTTTAAATAAATTCAAACAATTGATATGAACTTCAAACCAACCCCCTAGTCTAGTACTCCTTTCGTCCCATAAATTTTACATTGTTTCATCATTTTGGACTATCCTAAATTTTTTACATCATTTTGTTATATGAAAGGTTTTGTGTGGTGAAGAATTAATGAAAATGAAAAGAGAAATTTCGTATGGTTAAGAATTAAAATGAAGACCTAGATTTACATGCAAAAAATAAATATTGCAAAGTAATATATGGGACGGAGAGAGTAATGATATTCCCTTTGTCTCATATAAATTACGACAAATTATTAAAAATTGAATATTTCACATAAATAAAAACACTTCTATAAATGGTACTCCCTTCGTTCCAAGTAAATTGCGATGACACATACTTCAAGATCTAATCTAATACGATCAAATGTCTAAAAAAAACAACGTCATAGCGATAAACTCTTTTGCAGCTGTCGCTAATTAGCAACAGCTTCCGTCGCTATTTAACGACCGTACGTTTGTTCCGTCGCAAAGCTTATCAAAACAGAATCTGCGACAAACTTCCCTACTATCTCTAATTTGTGACAGTTCCGTCGCTAGTCTGCGACAGATTTTGAATCATCCGTCGCTAAATCAATTCGTGACTAATTTTTTACGACAGTCACTTCGAGTCGTAAGTCCGTCGCTAAACACTGTTTGCGACGAAAATGACTGTCGCAAATGGCCTGGATTTTTGTAGTGAACGTCTTTTTTTATAAAATTATTGTGAGATACTAATGATAGATTAAATATGAAATTTAATCTTGAGCCATTTTAAGATTTTTTTGGCATTGTTAAGAATAAGAATGGAACGTGTTAAAGCACGTGCCATTGTAATTTAATTGAAATAGAGGGAGTAATAATTTAATATAAAAAAAATCTCAGATATCCCTATTTAATATCAAATCATCTCTGCATCATTATTTTTTTCTTTCTTCACCCATCCATATTTTTTTTCTCTATACTCACAAAGATAAAATCGTCAAACTATCAAAATCAACACATACATTAATAATCGTGGCAAGTCAAACTTTCATAATTTATTCAAGACGGAGGGAATCAGAGTATGTTCAAACTATAACATGGATTAATGCTCCCTTCGTCCCGCGAAAATTACAATAATTTGATCCGAGTTGGTTATTTATATGAGTGTTGAATTTATGTTGAATAATATTAAAAGTACGATTTATCGTATCAGTTGTGAGAGGAATTAGTGAGTGTACTATACCTGATATGATGTTATTCCTTATCAAATTAAGAAACGTCATCCGAATTAGACAAATGCTGTAATTTTCATGAATAGAGGGAGTATATTTTATTCATGGGACGTATTAGTATTTATATTATCCAGCGGAGTTAAGAAGCTCTACATTCTTATCATATGATGATTGTTTGATTGTCTTATATTCCCTCCGTCCTATTCAAATTATAACAGTTTGATCTAACATAATAATTTATGTGTGTGTTGAATTAATAAAAAATGATAACTTTGTCCTTTTGAGCATGTGAGATAAAGGAGTGAGGAAAAGAAGACAGAGAAGAAGTGATGATGGTGAGTTGATGTGAAATAAAATAGGGATATTTTGATATTTTTATGTGAAAAAAGTTGTTAAATATGAAAATATAATTTGAATGGGACATCTTAAAAAAAATGTTATAATTTGAATGGAACGGAGGGAGTGAGTAACATGCACGACGAGCCAAATACATTAATTAAAGCATCATTGTTTACGTTATCGATCAAATTTTAACTCCATAAAACCAAAAGTTAGAATGGAATATTATATGATAAATATTAAATATACTCATTTGTGTACTTTGTTCTTATATATTTTTCTTATAACTGATTCATTTATGATAACTATCTGAATTCTGCATGATGGATTAATAAAACCCAAATCCATCAATTAAAAAAAATATATAAAAAAATGATACAATTAACATTTCCCAAGTCACATAGATCAAGGCGAACCCTATTTGAAATTCAAACATCAAGCATTAGCTCAGCCGTCACTTACTTTGTCCGTTAACTCAACGGTCACCCTGAAACGTGCCACTTCACAGTCTCTGACACGTCTACAAACTGGATAGGGTGGGCCCCGACGAGGTCAGTTAATATATGTGAGTACAAGTGGGACCCAAATTTTGGGGATCCGAGCGCGGAATTCGGGTCGGTTCGATTTTGCGGTGTCCATTGGGTTTTGGGTTTGGATTGATGTTTGTGTCACGTGTGCGGCACCGTCGGTTATGGATCAGAATCACGATTCACATGCCTTTTGCTCAAGAGAATATACCCTCGCCTATTTAATAAAATAGCACACGCTCCTGCATTAGTCAAAATAATACCCAATTCGTTCTAAATTAAATGTAATTATTTGATTGAAGTTTGATTCATGCTATCAATTAATTAAATTTTATTTTTCATAAAATTCTCTTGAAATTAGATACAATTATTTGACTTGCATATTTGTCGATTTGGTTACGTAAGATTTGTTTCAGGTCGCGAAACAATCAAACATTATTTTTTATAAAATTTTTGAGAGATGCTAATTCTGACTCTGACATAATTTTCATGCATTATTAAGACAAAAAATATAATCCTCATAGTACGTGTTAAATAATACTCCATCCTATGAAAATTAGATATTTCATAAAAATTACAACGTTTTATAATTTGATAAGGAATAATATCAAATCAGTTACAGTATATCCACTAACTTCTTTCAATATTGTTACAGTAAATCGTACTTTTAATATTATTCAATATAAATTTAACGCATATATAAATTCCTGATTCGGATGAAAATGTTATAATTTTCACGGGACAAAAGGAATACAAAAACTAAAACTGTTAAATATAAATTAGGACGAAGGGAGAAAATATTTTCATACTCCTGCTTTCCCACATAGATTTGGATGATCCATATCATTGTTGTCCGAATGTAGTCTAATTATAGACTTTCAAACACTGCTTTTTATGAAAATTAATGATAATTCAAATTACATATTAATTCAATTGTAATTTCTAAAACTAATTTCGTTAATTAATTTACGAAAAAATGTTCCTACTACACGCAATAGGAAGTAACCGTGTGCGGAAGCAGTTCCCATCACAAGTTTAAGATTCGAAAAAAAAGAAAAAAAGAAAAAAAATATTTTAAACAAATATGCGGTGGGAAAATCCCGTAATAGTTTACCTCTATAGCAGGAACCATTTTCATCCGACAAAAAATGGTTCTACAAACAGATGCTCTTTTATTGATAGGATGCATTCATCGATCCAAATAAAGATAGCATAACTTACACTAACAGTTGTAAGAACGAAAAGAACTCGAGACAACACTTCATACATCGCAAACCTTCACCTGGATACAACTGCGTTTGGCTTGAACAAGAACAAAACATCATACAAATAGTAAAATCTGTTATACATTTGTAGTCATATAGAAATCTGTATTGCCAAATACACCAATGATCTTTGAAAGAATTGATGAGAAGAGTGAACCCGTTCTGTGCTTCGAGCAAGGGTCCGGCCAAGCCATGTCGAAGATTAATCTGGTAATTGAAGCAAATGACCTTTGGTGGTTAAAATATGTCGAAGGCCGCATAAGTGTAGAGTTTTTGAAGCAGGGCTTGATTACATTCTCAAACATATAGCTAACAGTTTATCATTTGCTTGCACGAGAACGGAATCAATTTGTACAATCTCAAAGGTTTGACTTACGAGATTTGACAAGATTACCTTATACCAATAAGATGCATCTTTATTTCATAAGCTCACATTGTTAGAGCTTTGAAGTAAAAACGTGCTTGACGTTAAGTAACGCTGAGATGGGTGATCGTCCCGAGAAGTTTCCAGGATAAATACGGATGAGACCAAAACATGCTAAAAAGATTAATGTTGACCCGAGAACTGGTATCAGAGCTTAAAGGAGACATAGATTCTAAGTCATGATCAAATTAATTGTGTATACGAGCGTAGGGACGAGGATAGTTCTAGGTAGAAGGTTTAAGAATCTTTTAAGCCCTTAACATTTGGATCAAAAATTGAAATACTGAAGTTAAACAAAGTTTTACCCTTTCAGAAAATATTGATATATAAATGGAATTAGGCATGCTTTATAAGAGTGAGTACAATGAAAATATGACATAAAAACATTTGAAAGTGGTATTTTTTTATGATATATCACATAAGAAGTCTTAACAAGAAAAGAATTATGCATTAAATATTAAAAAAAATGTACAAAATATATTGATGGATAATGACTTTCGGATTTTTCTTATGTATTCCGTCGGTAAAGTTTCGTATGTCTCAAATTTACTAGGGATTTCTTTCTCTCCTAGGCACACCGTGAATCCAGATAACTACCTAAAGATAACTATTTGGGAGCAGCCGAGGAGGATCCTAGCAAACCACATCAACAGGTTAACAGGCATATTGATTCTAAGATGGAAATGGATAGTAGGCTACAGACACAGATTTTACTCCACTACATGCCTCGTTTTGGCCCATTTTCTATCTACAAAGAGGTATGATGACTTGCTCATAGATGGGGTGTTGAACCCGACGTATTTGGTAAATGGGGATTGGATGATGAGTTTTGACAACATGGCCACCAGATACGTCGGGTTTAGCATCCCATCTATAAACAAGTCATCATACCACTCTCTGTACATAGAAAATGAACCAAAACGAGGCATGTAGTGGAGTAAAATATGTGCCTGTATCGATGGATGAGCTAGCCTCCTATCCATTGCTATCTTAGAATCAATATCCCTCTTTAATATGTTGACGTAATTTTCTAAGGTTCTCTTTTGCTGCTCCCATATAATAATCTTTAGGTAATTATCTGGATTCATTTGTGTACCTGGAAAGAAAAAGAATCCCGAGTAAGTTCGAGGTGTACAAAACATAAAAACTGAAGGAATATATGAGAAAAATCCAAATGTCATTATCCATCAATAAAATTTGTACATTTTTTTAACGTTTAATCCATAATTCTTTTCTTGTTAAGACTTCTTAGGGGAAATATCATAAAAATTACCACAATACCTTCCAACTTGTTTCCAGTCAAAGCAATGTCATTCTGGAAATCTGAAGAAAGCATTCCTCTTCCTTTTATTTCATTCTGGAAACACAGTGAAATGTGGCAAATTAATCTGCTTTGTCTTGTCCAATAGAGATTTCCTGGAAGGTTTTGAGTGTGGCCTCTTCTATGACGTTAACAAGTCCACATTCGAGCTTCATCGCTGCAATCAGCTCTGGAGAAACAGGTATTGAAGATCGACCGCTTCGTTCATCGGCAATATCTTTCGTGCTATCAGTAATACTAGCGCCCAGTCCCGCTCCCCAACCTCTATATAATATGACATTACAGAGCTCCTGAGATACGAGCACAGCACCTGTGGCTTCCTGGAGAAAACAAGACCCAATAACACAAGATTATTTTATAAATGGGAGATTGAACAAAAAGTGAAAAGCACAACAATCCACGCACCTCGAGCTTGAGAGCCACCTCGCGTACTGAACTACCCTTGACTCTACCCTTCACATTTAAGTGCGCCTTGATTGCCTTTGTAACGCCAGTTATCATGTTCTTTCCATCTAACGAGAGGAAGAGCACAAATTCATTAATAAATGAAGAATATAAACTGCTAGAGATAGTTCCAAACTTCTCCAGTGTAACATTACCAACAGCTAACAGGGGACGCTTCTTCATCTGGAGCGCTTCCTTTCTCAGAAGAAGCCTCTCTTTATTTGTAAGAGGTACAGCTCTCGGCCTGACATCATTATTCCCATCAACCACATCTGTGTTAGGCGATGGATTCAGTTTCCTCTTTGTTGATTCACCCGCCATCTCCATTGTCTCAGTCTCAGACCTAAAACCACGTTGTTCCATATTTTCCTGGGTTAGGTTAACTAATGATGGCACTACTGGCTCGTTTCCAAAACCTTGTGAGCCATGCCTGGTGATTGTCAACTCACCAGCCTGCCATTCAAGCTGAATTAAAAGACCATCATCACGGATCATAGTGAGAATAAATAATACAGAAATGCAAAATCCATGAAAATTTACCTCAGAATCATCATGTTGGCGAATGTAGCCAAGTCCTGCATCTTTTTGAGAATCATAAACTGTGCCTGGCCAATTTTCCAGATGCAAGGAGCCAGGTGAAGAACTCATAGCAGCTTCCGTGCTGTCAACCATAGATGTAGAGGACACAGCAACCTGCTTCTCATTCCGAGAGGCCTTCTGGCAACCGTCAATGGTGTTCTTATCATTAATCTGTGACACGGGTCAAGCTTCATTATCTTCACTACCCTTTGCCAGTAGGTTACTATTCATATTAAGTATTATCAAGTATATGACTTAAACCATAAAATCATGAAACAGATTCAGCTCACGACGTCTGATTGTAGCTCCTCCTGGTTTTCTAAGATTCAGGGACTGCCATTGAAAATTTAGATGAATATCAGCAACATAAGTATGCATTTGCAGCAAGGAAACACATAATACAGAAATAACTATTCCACGACAAATCATGCACATAGATGGACAATAACGCATGACGCTGGGCTACTATGGAGCGTCTCATGGCTTCCCTTTTATTTAGAAGAGTTTTAGGCTTCAAAGAAGCAGGCCGGCTGTAATTCCTACCCTGGTACACAATGATTGCAAAACCTTTGCTCACTGTCTCAACGGCTACTAATATTCCACCGCTTTCTGCCTCCAAAATCTCTGCTGTCCTCTGGGCCTCATCTATGCTTTCTCCTCCATGAATTAACTTGACAAGTTCCCTGTACTTCCATTGCAAATGCATGTTTTGAACTGTCCCATCAAAAACACCACGTTTACCTGAAAATGGTATATCAGATTAGTAACAATTAGCTCTTCTCCCAATCCCAGATTCCAGAAAAGGAAATCAACAGATTATCTTCAAAGCCAAAGATTTAAATCAACCCATTTCAGAGAGAACCTTGCGCGAGATGGGATAACATATCAAGTGGCAATACTTAAGGTTATGAGGCAAGGTAGGTTCCAACACTGGATCCCATGTATCACGCTATCATAGAGTATTCCGATGGCTATATATGGCTATATATGGCCTTCCAACAGAATGCAAGGAGATATTTAACCCCCCGGACAACAATTGCATCAATGCGTGTTGCCTTACCCACCTAACAAAAGAAAAGGCTTCATCTTCAACCCAACCTTCTTAAGCATGTATCTTTCTTCTTCAGTGATACCCTTCTCATCCATTTCAGTTTCTTGAGGAACGTTAGCCTGCTCTGATTCCTCAAGAACCTCTGCTGCTTTTACTTTTTCCACTGATGCCTATCAATACGCATTCTATTACAATTCAAAGCTCAACAATTTCATTCAAAAGGCATTTTCAAGTGTTGCATACCGCAGACAGCCTTTCTGTGCCGATTCCTTAATGTTTGGATTCATATATTTCGCCAAGTTGATATAACTTCCCTCCTTATCCTTTCTAAATTGCTTACAGAACCTTGTTCTGAAGTCTCCAGTGCAGAATTTGTTGTGGTACTCAAGAAAGAACCATCATCACTCCACTCCTCATCCACATGCATTTGGTGCTTCCTCCTCTCTTCTATTGCAATAGAAACAGCTCGTGGAAGAAAATCCTTTCCTCGGTAAAGGACAAGACAGTCCTCATCCCGAGAGAGCAAGAGACCACCAGTCAGGAGCTGTAAACAAATTTGTTTTTCATCAAATATCAGCTCAAGACACCATTTACAACTATGGTACAGCATAGAGCAGTAAAGTTAGAAAGAATAAGGATGCTTTCATGTAAAGAGATGTATTATGATACAAACAATACTTTCGAACTTTCTCCAATGAGTTTCGGCTATAGACTTCCTTCAAGAAGAAAGCAATGAAATCAATAAACCGAGGCAAACTAATAGGATTGCTCGGAATGTGAAGATATATATCAAAGCATTCGCCATATCCTCCATGTTTAACAAATCCCCAATTAGCATCCGCAAGATCAAAATTGCATTAGGCACTAACCTTTAACTCTTCAGCAATTAGCTTGCTTTCCTCCATATTGACCCCTCCTTTCACAGCAACCTTTGCAAGCTCGGATTTTTCCCACAGCTTCGTAATGGCAGCAGCTAGACCTTGAAGGTCTTTGGTCCAACCTGTAATAATTCAGAACCTTTACTTTCTTGATACAATCCCTGGTAGAAACATGAAAATTTTAACATCGCTGAAAAGGATCCCACCGACAGCAAAATGGCAAGGTAAGGGCCGACCAAGTCTCTTTAACGTGTTCATTTCATCATTAGTTAATCCAGGCTTCACACCATAAGGTAGAAGCCGGAAGGGTCTCCTATACCCAGGAACTACGACAGGTAGAAGGTCAGCGTCAACAGGGAGAGGGTCATTGCCCCACCAATCAGCAAAGCGCGGACCAAGTCCATCTAGAAGACGATCAGCTTCATCCGCAATCTGCTTTCCGCCTGGCATCAAGGGCCGAACCTTGTTTGGGAGGCCAACACCGTGTACCAAGGAGGATTGTGCGAGTTTCCTATTCAGGTTTGGACCAGAAGACGAGACTGAAGATTGGTCCTCTTCATTGTATTCTAACAGCTCGTTTTCCAAATTCTGATTATTAGCCATAGAAGCTTCATCTAGAGAGAAATAAGGAAACTTGTAGTCTGCTCCCCGATACAAAACTAATTTGCTTCCGGATCTCCAAACAACCACACCCCCAGTTTTCTTCTGGCAACATTAAACATAATGAGGACTTACTGCAGAACAAATATCAAAGAATGCCAATGTAAGAAATGATTCAACATCTCTACAACCATATCTACATGTTATCCAAATTGATATAGAACCAAGAATATTTCATTATCAGTACAGGACAACATATCAGAAAATGCTGGTCCCTAGGGAATCACAATAGAACACTCAAGTCGCCAATTTTGGGAACAAATAAACCACAACATCAATTAATGCCTAACCCCCACCCCACATGGTAAACGGCTCAGCCAACTCCTCCAATGAGGGGAGAGGTCAGTGGATCAAAACCCGCTGAGTGCTGAACTACTTTGTGGTGGTAAGTCCGTCAACGAAAACTGGTTTAAAAGGTCCTTCGGGTTTGCGGGCTATTCAGTTGACCAAAGGAAAATCCTTCGGGATTTCCTTTTAGAAAAAAAAATCAATTAATGCCTAGATAAAATTCCACTGAGATCTTGAGAAGCTAAACCAAATATTTGAGCAGAAATTCTCCCACAGCTCTAGGTAGCTAATGCACTTCTTATTCCCCACAGATTTTTTTTTTCAAAAGTTTTCATAGATAACAGCCTAAATATCGAAAATGTGGATTGACCCTATAAGACTTGAAACATTTCCAACTACAAGTTCAGAGGAGTGGAAAACATCGGCTATATTTCCAACCAAAGTTACCAACACCCCTTCAAACCCCATCGGCAATTTATCTAGAACATTGGAAAAACCCGCTTAAACGTCCTTCTAAGCCCCTTCCGAAGATTGACATTTCCCACTATTCTTTTCATTCATCCCCAAGGCATTTTCCATGAGCTATATTCCATATCCCCATTGACGATTGAATAATGCATTGAACCTTTCTAGTTTGGCACAACTGAACACGCTTCAGATACATGAAAACATGAAGACAACAGAGTTCGAAAACAAGAAACAACATCAAGCAGGTCTCGCACCCGAAATCTTCCACAACAACAACAAACCAATCCTTTATCCAGGATCAACAACAAGAATACAACACAGTCGTTCTCCTCGTAATGTAGCCCTCAATCACAAACACAATCGAAATCACATCACAACTCCAATCATCATACCGTCGAATCAAAAACCAAACCAGTCCCTCACCTCGAGCAACTCATGAGTCCGCTTCATATTCAGCCCCCAAACATCCTCGACCACCACCTTAACCACCTCGCATCCCCTCCACCTCTCGTGAATCCCGTTCACCACCCCTTCCGTCACCCCGGCTTTCCCCACCTTCACTCCCCTGTTCAACCCTATCCCTTCCCTCCTCAGTCTCCTCAATTCCTCCCTCTCCAATTTCCCTTCCGCCACCATCACCACCCCCCTTTCCCCCCTTTCCCCTCTCTCATCCTCACTATCCGTCTCTTTCCCGGTCCCCGCCCAGCTCGGGTCGATCGTGTGGCCCACTCGGAGAGCCGGGAGATCGCGGGGATCAGGGAGGAATATCTCGCCAGCGGAGGAGGATTGAGAGGCTGCGGCGGTGTCAGAGGCGCTTGAATCGAGGTAGCCGAGGGAGCGGAGTTTGTCGGCGATGCGCTGGATTGGGGAGACTGTGATTGTGGTGGTGGAATTGGGGGTGGAGTTAGGGTTTGGGGGGGGGCGGCGAGGAGGGGGGAGAGTGAGGGAGAGGGAGAGGGGATTGGTTAGGGTTTTGGGAAGGAGAGGAGGAGGAGTGTGGTGGTGGAAGAGGGAGAGTGACATTGTCGGCGGCGGCGGCGGCGTTGTGTGGTGGCGGAGATGACGGTGTGAGGTGTTGTGTGGTGGTGATGGTGTTAACGGATAGTTTTGCGGGGACAAAGCGAATATTCATAAATAATAAAAATTAAATGATTTAAAAGTTTTAAAAATAAAAATAATTTTTAGAAATGTGCCCTATCAATATATTATAATTTGTATGTTGTTATTAATAAATGAGGATGTTAAAATGATTATGAAATCGTTTATCGAATCGAAATCGAACCGTATAAACGGAAACTGAATCGAAATCGAACCATGTAAATCGAAACTGATTAATCGATTAGTTAAATAGTTCGATTGTGATTTTTGAAGTAAAATCGATTAGATTAAACCGATTAATCGTATCCGAATTAAATAAACAATAGCAACCGATGACCATTAACCAAATAATATATATCAATTAACCAAATCAACCAAATATATGTATAACCAACTAATATTTTTTCATAAATGAATCATTTTATGTAATTATTCATTCAATTTTCATCGATTAATCATCTAAAAATCGATTTTATGTAACCGTTTAATTAATCGATTAACCGTGTCCTATTAAGAAACCGATTAACTGTTTAACCGTAATAGTTTACATAATTGATTAACCGAAATCGGTTATTAAATGATTATGGTTTTGAAAATCTTAAACGACTATTAATCGGTTCGGTTATATTTTTATCCAGTATAATCGAAACCGATAAAAAATCGAACCGAATAATCGAAATCGTATCAATTAATATACTTACTAACAAACTCTCTTTTCTCATCACAAAAAAAAAGAAAAAAAAAAAAAGAAGAATATGCAACGGCCAAATAATCACCAAGAATCATGTATACCCATATTTTGAGTATGTAAAGCATTTAACAAAACCAATATCGAGGAAGAAGAGAGAGGAGAGAGATCTCAGTTAGTTTGCAATGTAGATAACCGTATGGCTTGTATGGTTTGTTTGCTTGAGCTTAAGTTGGTTAAAATCACTTCTGAATCATTTTATAATGATGTGGAGAGGATGTCTGACACTTTCTATAATTGTAATTTTAAATTTTTTTTCGTCTTAATAAAATTATAATATTTATTAAATTAGATCATCTGTAACGTCCTCTTATTTAACGAACGGAACGTTACCGTTATGATCAAGTCGAGGCTAAGTCATAAACTCATATGATGAGGGAAAGAGTGGTACGAGAAGGATAACATTGTACAACCATATTATAATGACCATGTCTAGCAAAATAAAATTTCATCATGTTTTCTAGTACAAAATTAGTCATCATCTAGGTCACAATTAATTATAAGGTTCCCTCTCTACGCGTCTTTCCCTTATGGAAAAAAAATTAAGAAAAACGAACAAAAATAAGTAAAAATCTCAATAACCATACTCCGATTTGTAAAAACATAGTTACGTTGTTCAAGAGAAATACATGAATAAAACAGAGAGAAAAATTACAATTCGGATACTAGATTAACTTGGATAAAAACATGCATTTGATAGATCATCATTATGTGAAACATTTTTACTAAAATTGTGTAGGAGCAAAAGATACAAACAGTAACCTTTAATCATTTCAATTGTATGGTGTTGCAAGTGGCCTTACTTTGAAAAAAATATTGAGTTCCATGATAATTATCATATAAATATAGGTGCATCTTGAGTTGTTTAATCGTGACCCTCCGACATACGTCATTGGTTCCTTGAAAGGGATTTCTCCCATACTTTGTACAATGATATCGATAACCTTTTAAATATATTGCTTTGGACTTAAATATCGAAAAAATAAGGAATTTTATATACATGGTGTAAAATTATCAAATACCTTACATGTAAAATAGTCCCAATCCATAAACGATAAAACAAATGACATGCAAGATAATAAAAACATAGTGAAAGACGATATAAGATATTTAACAATAACGGAGTATAAAAGACCGTTCATATGGTTATCTTAGGGACAATTTGCTTGATAATTTAGGTAGATTAGGAATTAACTTGATCTATGTTTAACTCCTTCCTTGACTTTGTCATGCATAGAAATATTATGAAAAGTTAGTTCATTCTATGTTGAAAATGAGTAAAGAAAGGTGAAACTTCATGTATAAGTTTATACCTCCTACGAATATCTTTTTTCATTGATTCTCCGTCTTCCTTGATGACATCAATATAATGTACTTTATGGAATACTTGTGTTGGCCTCTTTTTTATTCTCCTTATCTCACCATCAATCTCTTCTTCTCCTAACTTTTCACTCTTTGTTGTTGTTTTTTTTTTTAAATGGTAATATCTCTCTCTCTTGTCTCTTGCACAAGGACACATGTCAATCCCTTTAGTTGCATGTGATTATCAGAGTGCCGTTTAATATCATCCTCTTCATCATTCTTAAGTTACAAAACTCAAGGGAGGTGCTTGAAGGTGCCACTTGTACTTTATCTTTTAACATATCTGTCCTTGTTAATAAGGATATATGTTTTTAAAAAAATTATTTTATATAATGTGTTAGTGAATTTTTAAGTTGTTATATTCATAATTCATAACTTATTTGCTTAGATAAAATAACTATGCTAGGATCACATATATAGATAGTCACGAGATTATGATATTCTAAGATACTTGGTTGTTACACTGTCTAACTAAATTATAATCTTATTTTATTTGTAAATTTTTTTTTTATAAAAATATCAAAACACCCTTATTACTTATTACCTTCGTCACATAATTTTTGCAACGTTTCTCTCTCTATGTATTATTCTGTAAATAATTTAAGAAACTTCGTTACTTATCTATACGATACGTTTTATATTTTTTATTGTCCCCAGGCTATAATATATAGTGTTTACTGTCTTTAATGTTTCATAACATTTTTCAAAAAATAACGTTTCATCATTTCGCAACATCGGTCAAACCTTATATCATAATGCATGCCTAATCAAATAATTATAATCTTTTTGGAACGGAGAAAGTACTTTATATCACATCAACCTACCTCATCACTTTTTCTCTTCTTTTTTTTTCTCACTCCTCCCACTTACAAAAATTAAATGGTAATTTAGTCTTTATATCAAAAATCAACACACACACATAATTATCGTGTCGAGTCAAATGATTGTAATTATGTTGAAACAAAGGGAGTTTTTTTTTTTTTTTTTGTTTAGAGTAATAAGCCATTCGAAATTGTTTCACTCCATTAAGAAAAAATCAATATTGTATTTGATCAAATAAAATAACTTTAAGTTGTTTTTCTATCAAACATCAAACTACTTATTATTCCCTTCATTCCATATAAATTATAGCACATTATTAAATATATATGTCCCATATAAATTATAACATTTTTAAATTTGATAAATTTTTCTATCTAAATGTCTATTTTATATCTCATCATCCTCGTCATTATTATTTTTTCTCTTTGTACTCACTCATAATTTTAACTATTCTTTGTCTACCTACTCATAATCACTACTCATTCCTCTCACTCACAAAAGATAAAGGATAATTTAGTCTTTACATCAAAAATCAACACACATACATAAATTATTGTGTCAAATCAAATCGTTGCAATTCTTTTGGAACAGACAGGAGTAGTATTTTTTGTTTAGAGTAATAAGCCATTCGAAATTGTTTCACTCCATTAAGAAAAAATCAATATTGTTTTTCACCAAATAAAATAACTTTAAGTTGTTTTTCTATCAAACATCAAACTACTTATTATTCCTTCCGTTTTACATAAAATATATATATCCCACATAAATTGTGACATTTTTAAATTTGACAAGTTTTTCTATCTAAATGTCTATTTTATCGTTATTTTATCTTAACACTCTCATCATCATTATTTTTTCTCTTTCTACCCACTTATAACTTTAACTATTCCTTTTCTACCCAGTCACAATCATAACTCACCTTCTTACTCCTAATACTAAAAAGATATTTTGGTAATAAAATTCAACAAAATCAATATAATCCTTAATCCTATGTCAAATCAACGTATCATAATTATCTAGGACAGAGGGAGTATAAAATTACAATCAACCAATCATAAATATTGGTCAATATTTTCTATATCAATACATCTAAACGGTCACTTATATTAAGGTGATAGATAAAATTTTTATAATTTGGATTCCAAAATTAGACCAAACAATTGATTTTGTGGGTCTGTAAAGTCAAACTTTTCATCAATACCACGAAGCCATGAAAATTTTGTTCCATCAAAAATTGATGTAAAATGTGAGAGTTTGTGGGTGGAGAATATCCAAGATGGATATTTTTTTATTTAAGAAGGGTTTGTGATAGATGAAGTTTTATTTTTCTCAAAATGGGATTTAACAATATCAGGTCAACCGAGTGTTGATTCTCTCGGAGAAGCATGTTAATCGAAGCACATTGATTTTATCGAAAATCCCACACTAATAACTTGTTGCCCACAAGGTTTGAGCTGTAAAAGCTCAACCATATTTGATATATTGGTCTGGATCATTTATCATGTGGATGGGGTAATCCCAGAAATATCATTACAAATGTCACAATAATAGTCCGGTACATAGAAACTTCAACGTTCATTACGAAGTTGTGTGTGTTATTTTCACGGTTAGGATAAAAGTTTTCTAGACAGCTTAATTCAATCCATTATTAATTACCAGCAATCACACTAGAGTCGTCATAACTTTTCAAGATACACCACATCCAATATGGAACTGTGAAGTATGTGATGTTAGAATATTAATTTTAATATTCTCATAAGTATGAATTATATTAATTATAATTAATCAGATTAATTAATTGATCTAGTAAATCATGCTTAACGAACTCTTAATCAAATCGAACATGGGTTGGTCGGTGTGGATTGCGCTTCAAGCCTAATGGGACAGGACTAACGAGCCCGTAATGAGAGGGTCCGTTAGAATTTCTATATATATGAGATAAATCATCTTCTCTGAGCCTCATTTGTAAATGTACGTTCATAACGTATAAGGGTGCCTCATCAAGGCAGCGTCGAGATTATCAAAGGAGTAGTACCGACTCCGTCCAAAGATATTTACTTCCACTGTAGCTTCACATCCAGAATTATAAAAAACTTTAAAAGTAATTCTATATTTATTTCTACTAATTACGTGATATTCTATATCGATCTATGGCTAAATGTAATCAATTAAAACTTACATGTGGTAGCAGAACCACCATAAATTCGATATAAAATTCACGATTTTGTGAATATGAGTTGTCAAACTCATGAATTCGTAGCTTCTGTTCCGTGAAGTTCTAGTTCGTAAGTGTTTAATTGTTTGGAGCAAAGATGCTCATAGGTGATATTGTTCTATGGTCTTGAATATAAACACTGAGACCTGAGACCATGAAATGGAACATCATGAACTTCAAGTAAGAAATAACAAATCGGTCCTCTATTGTTTGTTTTCATGAGACTTCGATGTCGTGAAAACTTGAAAGCTCAAATTTCTTAAGTTGTTACTGCTGATAGTCATGCCTCGTCGCGTTTCTGTCAATTGGTCTGGGTTGCATTGTAACGCCCCGAGTTTTCCGATCTTTTTCTAGAAAGCATTACTGCCGCTAGGGTCCTACAGTCCATAACCAGGCAATTCAACTTAACCGGGTATAGAATAAATACTAAATAAAATTACACTTAAAGCATCATCATTCTAAATCCACAAGTTTACTTAAATATTATACAGATACGCGACGGAATCGTAAAATATTATCTCAAACATATTTATTACAAACATGATCATAACTTAATTAAAATCCATCTTCATTTCTTGCACCTGGAAAGAAGAAAAATAGAGAAACAAAAGAAAAGTAACGCC
>JAOVYX010016261.1:0-25225 GCA_035668315.1 Drosera spatulata | reverse complement strand
ATTATTGATAATTATCACATACGTATATGTTATAATTATTATGGGACGAAGAAAATATTTTTTTGAAATATATTTTTATATTCAATATTAGTCTTATTTTATAGATATTGATGTGTAGATTTCAAATATATATTTATTATTAATATTTGATATATATATTAAAAATATAATAATTTTATATATTATATAAGAAAGGATAAATTAAGAAATTAAAAAAAAAATGGGGCCCCAAGGGGTGTGAGTTTGGGGACGATTAGCACTGCCCTATTCTGATGTACGGCTATTGTTACAAAAGACCGCAATGCTTTACCAAGAGTTACTCCGAGAAGCTTCATTTCGCCATTAGTTAAGGTGATGATGATTTTTCTTAATATGTAGAGATAAATTCATTAAAAACGTCTGATCATTTTTAAGCTAAAGTCAAATTTTATCTGGACAAATTTGAAATATAAAAGATTGTGATTTATTTGGACTGAGGGAGTATGACTTTGATAAAATTTTTAATCCAAACTTTAAGCTTTTTTAATCCAAACTTTAAGCTTAGAAAAACGATCCAAGAGCATCTTGTACAGTTTAAGGCTTCAACAAAATGGGATAAGTCTCCTCCTACTTAAATGACAATAAGTATTGGAGTATGGCTTGTGCCGTGTTAGGATCGTAGAAATGGATTTGGGATGTAATAAATTATTGTATTTTATTTAAATTGTTTGGTTGATACAGTCAGAATAAAATGAAAAATTCTATTCATTAACAAATTAAAAATGAATTCAATTTAACTGAAAGTTAATATAATAATATTTAAATATTATTAACAATGAAAAAATTATTAATTTGAAAAGATATATTTTTTTTACTTTATTTTTTCAATAGTAATTTAAACATAAATTCTTATTTCATTTTTTTGTAGTTATGATTCAATTCAATTCATTTTCTCTAAATTATAATTCATCCAATGTATTTGTATTAAAATTCAAATTCAATTTATTTTATTATAATTAAATTCAATTTATTTGAATTTTATTTTAAATCAAATAATAATTTTTTATCATTCATTTTTTTATTATATTCCTTTCGTCCAAGAATGAATACAACGGTTTGCTTTTAGGATTTGTCGAGACAAACTTTAATCAAACATCATTTATATCGTTTCTCAAAACGCATGTTGATTAATAAAAAAATAAAATATTACATTTATTATATGACGGAAGAAACATATTAATTTAAATTTATTTTTTATAGAAATAATTCTTAATAAATATCCATATATAATTTTAATTATATAAAAATATCATCATTATTTTTTATTCTTAATAAATATCATTAAAATATTTCATTACAATTTATCCTCGCAAACATTCAAATTTGATTTCTGACCCTAATTAGATTACACCAACCACTGTTGCTGCCAACTCCCTCTTTGTCTTCGCCGGAAATCGTCGTAGCTGCAGTACGTCAGTATGCGATCACCATCCGTCATCACCATCCGATAGTACGTCACCACGTCGCCATCACCATCCGTCAGTAGGCCATCGCCGCCGCCGCTGACTCTCGCTTGTCTTCACCCGAAATCGCCGCAGCTTCAGTACGCCGCAATCACTACACCATCCGTAAGTACGTCATCACCATTCGTCGGTACGGCACCACCACGCATCACCATCCACAACAGCACGTCACCACCATCCCCTTAGCATGCTCGCACCGCCATCACCATCCGCCATCCCCTTCACTTCACCCCAAATCAATCCAATTAGGGTTTCCCAACTTCAATTTCCCCCAAATCATGTCCACCTTTTTCCTCTCAGATCTCACCACCCGCATCCACCCCGAGCCCCGATTCACCACCATCGACGATCAGTTCCCTCAATTCGATCAGTTGGATCGGATTTCTGACTCGCTACTCCTCGTGATCTTCAACAAAATTGGAGACGTCAAGCCCCTCGGCCGCAGCTCCCTCGTACCCCGCCGATTCCACTCCCTGATCCCTCAAGTCAACAGCGTCGTCGTTGGCAGCGGCGAGGTAGAGGGAGATGCGATGGATGAGGGAGAAGGAGAGGAGGAGAGGCGAGGTGGCTTCGATTAACATGTGGTTTCGGGTTAGAATATGGGAGGGAGGCGGAGATGTGGTGGTGGTGGGGGCGGCGGCGGTGAGTGGATGAAGAGACCCGATGGTGTGGAGTGAGTAATTAAAACGAGGGTTGTAGCATATTTATTGATAGGATAATGTTAGTTTAAGAAAGAAATGTTTTAATTTTTTAAAAAAAATATTCGGTGGAAAATAAAAAGAGAGGTATTTTCTTATCATTAATTTTATTAGCTAATATTTTCAGATAATTTTTTCTTTTTTATATTTAATTTGTTATATTTGTCATTAATTGAGTTTAATTAAGAAGATTTAAATAAAATTTAAACATTGATCTCATTCCATTTTGTCTGAAATCAACCACTCCACACCTGTTTGGTCAGAATGGAAATCATCATTTTAGAGTGAATACGATTACCTACGGAATGTCGCATTCTAATTCCATGAACTAACCAAACATGATTTTTTTTTCATTTCAACGGAATATCCCATTCCATTCCGTCCCTCGTTCAAACAATCCAAATGCTACCTTAGAGTTCTCATTTCAAAAAGAAATAAAGTATGCCTTGGAGTTCTTGTTATCAATTGGTTGTGAATTAATCGGCAAAAGTCATTCAAATGAATCGCATTGCGAGGTGAGTAATAGGTTCGACCAGTCTCCCACCCTATAAAACTTGACTATAACCATCAAGATCGGAAAACAAGCTTTTGAGGTTCACTTACATTGTCTCCTCTGCTTACTTGTTGAAGGTAATGTGTACCGCAGCAGCCTGCAACGATGAACAAGTATTCAGGATAATGTAGTGCAATTCCTCACTTTCAACCTTCTCCAGCAGTAGTACTGAAGTGAACATTCAAGGCGATAACACCAGATTTCGAGAGAACTCGACAAGCATGAAAGTAAATATTTGTACACCAAACAGAAAACCAAGCTCAACAGAAGCCTTCGCTCCATCGTTGAGTAAGTCGAAGTTACAAATCCACATGGAGCTCACACATGAGCCCATTATAATGAAGATATCATCTAAAACATAAATTGACCCAACTCCGTGAACCAGGAGGTTAATCCCAGGCACAACTGGGAGATGGCACTTGTTGTTTGTACGTTACAGAAAAACTAGTACACGAATCCTTAATTCTAAAATGTAAATCGTAATAACTAGGCACAACCTTACACAGATCTGTATAAGAAATACATAGGATATTGATGAAACCGAGCATTCAGAATCAGCAAAAATTAAGCAATCGAATATCAACAGCCAGAAGTGGCATACCCAAACAGCATCAAATTATCAGAACGTTTGTCTATTCACAGAAGTTTCACTTTCAAGTTTCACTTTCAAGTTTCATCAATCAAATTTCACATCATAGCGACAAATGACTAGGATATCAGAGAGAAAAATTCTTCCAGCTGACCTTGATCAACCACGACACCGAGCTTTAGGGTGAAAACTGCATCGATTAGACTGGGTTCAATCCGTGACACATCTATCCCGAGAATTTCTATGTACTCATTGAGGTTGTGTATCGTCCCATCTGCATCGACAGTTGACAACTTTAAACCAATAAAAATGGAACACATCTACAAAAAACATAATGGTTAAACAAAATAATGCAAGATGATGTAAAATTTCCACAGCTGACATAGATAAGTTACCCATCTATCCAATGGGATCTCCCAGTATCGGCTTAGAAGTTAGAACATGATGATGATGCTACAGTTGTAAAAAGGATGAGATGAAAATACTTTGGCGGATGAAAGTTATTATTCCAAAAGAAAAAAATAAAGTTAAATACTAATAGTCTTACATAGAGAGAACGGCGATAAGTGAGATTCACAGATCGAGGAAATAATTTGAACTTTGAACACTTTATAACTCACATTGAGCAGTACTTTTATGCCTAGTGAGCAAGGCCTCTAAGATGATGACAATGATCAATATCGACTTAGAAGAGAGCCTAAAACAAGGATATTCCATACCTTGAGCCACAATGGGATCATACTGAGGCGGCTCAGCAGTCCAGTTTCCACTTGAATCTCTCATGTGTCTTCTATCTGATGCAAATGAGCGGAGGAATAATGGAGCATGTACAATCCGAAAGTATCTGAACAAGATGAGCAGGATCATGCAGTCACAATCATATCCATTGTAACCAAATCCATGAATAATTCACGTGAGCCGAATTGAAACCATATTTTTCATATAATTCACGTATAATTTGGATTTTTCCCGGATTTTTCGTAAATTATGGGAAAATTCAAATTTTTTAAATGTAACAAGCATATCTTAAAACCTTTACACAAAAATCAAGGCTTCTCAAAATTCCCCCCCCCCCCCCTCTCTCTTTTTTCCCGTTTGAAACCAGTATTCATCCCTTATTTCTATTTTTTTTCCATATTATTCATCGTACCATTCTAATGACGAATTTATCCTCACTTTTTTTTTCTCGATTTTTACCCGTTCTTTTCGATTTTTTCTATAGTTTGTATTTTCCGAATTAATCCCGTATCCGAATTTGGTTACTATGATCATATCAAGTTAGTTCAGCAAAATCACTATCAGTTTCTTCACTGAATAACCAGTTTAGCTCAGCAATGTACGTTTTAAAGTAAAGTGTAAATGGCCTGCCAACAGGCCATTCGCCCTCCTATGCTTGCTTGCTTATATATCACGCTTGCACCAATGACCGTAATCTTGCCCAAACCAAGACAAGGGATATCTACTGAAGAATCCCAATATCCAGCTGACAGTGCTGATCGACTCGAATTCAACCTCACACCCATCACTCTTGACTCATTCACTCATCTAAAACAATGTTAACAAAATCAAGATCGCCTTGGGTATTAATTTGCAGGCACATGAAGCTTCAACTAGATTAAAGAAATAACCCCAAGAGTTCAAGAGCAAGAACAGTCCTTGCGAAGAACACTGTCTTCACCTACGCAAGTCGAGTTTCTTCGTTGATAGTATCATCTTTCCCACAAAAAACCATGCATAATCCTCTGCAAGAATTGATTCTTGCACGTGATACTGCACGCACGGTTGCAAGTGATTCATAGATATGTTTATATCTGTTGCAGTAGCCTGAGTGTCTATATATACAGATATATGACAATTGCAAGAGAGACCTTTGATACTCAGAAAAGAGCTGAAAGGAAGGTCGGATGGCATCAGCCACATAGAGGCGAAGGGAAGAAGGAAGTTGAAGGGTAGAATCTATATCCCACACCACTGTATGAGGCGAATCATCATCTTGTTTTTTCTGCATTAAAATAGTCGCCATTTCCTTTAGGATACCAAAGAACAAAGACTTTCAACACATTGAACCCTCCATTGATTTCCCGAAATTGTCACGATTTTACAATAGATGCAGTGTCTTTGCTCAGAGAATGAGTCTACCTGAACGCAGATGACATGATAGTCCCACAGTACAAGCCCATCTGCTCGATGGCTAGCCTTCTGATGCCATAGCGGAATCTACTGTATGCATCACAATTCCACTTCAAACATCCAGCAATCTTCAGCACCAACAATTTATTGAAGTGAAACTATTTCGACCTTTCCATTTGAGATAGGATTGAGCTTGATCCATGGGTCAAGCATTCATGTCAAACTATGCACTTGCAAAGGCTAGAGTTTAGGTTGGAGAAATCTATTTTGCATGATTGCAAGATTCTACTGCTATAGTGCTATAAGTGGAATCTCTTGCACTTGACATTGAAAAGTAAAACAAACACCATAAAAATCGACACAACTGTCCTAACTCTTATGCATTCGAGAGGAAGAGGAAAGGACTAAAGTCCTGGCTTACAAATACCAACATCTAAAAGATGAAAGGATGATCAAACAAAGATGTATAGGAATAAACATACCTGATTCTTCTCATTTGAAATAAAAACAACAAACAGATCAGAGCCCTTTTCATCAGCAATCCCACTTGTGATAAGCTTCTTGCAGAGCAAGTATACATTCTCCTCACTGAAATGGAGAAAAAAACTTAAGAATGAACAAGGCTGTATTCAGATCTCTAGATAAATGACATTCTAACCACAAGCCATGATGTGTGAGTATTAACTACCATGTTGAAGCATAGCACATTAGATATCATCACTTCATAAAAGTCCAACCCAAAAGAAAAATAGCTACAAGTGTATCCACGGTTACCGAACATTGAAGTCAAGTCCATAATATCAAATCTTTCACCAATTCCGTAATGTAGTTCATGGCATAGTTATCAATATCGTACGATACGCGATACATATCGTACAATATGATACTATACATAGGATAACTGATACGTACCTATAGGTTGTATCGAATTTGAACCTATATCGTTGATGTACTGGGCGTATCGATATAAATCGATGCATACCGTATGAAACGCATGATACATCCGATACACATCAATAGAAAAATTCATATAAAAAAATTAAAAGAACAACAAGAAGAGATTTATCACTTAGCTGAAGAAAATAACCATTGTTTTCTTTGAAAAGATGGGAAAAAGTGAGTAGAGAGCCCTAAGTTAATGAGGAGGAAACGATGAAAGATCCAGTTCCGGAATCGTTATTTAGTCTTATTGCTCTTACTTCTAATTTGGTATAGTTATTGCTTCTTTGCAGTTCAATTAAGCCAATATCATGTTTTATTTCAAGAAATTATAATGTTACTTAGCAAATCTTTTTAAAGAATGAGTTAAAACCTTTATTTCTTAGCATAAAATCACTTATTATATATTTTTGATATTATTTTTGAGGTTAACCGTATCATACAATATGATTCGATACGATACTCGATACTCAAAACTAGTACTTCGATACACGATACGTATCTCGATTTGACAACTATGGTTCATGGTGTTAAGTCTAGGTAGCATGATTCTTTAATGGTCATGTCAGCACAAGACACTTGGAAATGAGAACCAAACTTGGACAATTCGAATCAATGAAAAAACTAACAGACATATATAAAGGAGTAGAGTCTGTGGAGCCAGAGAACGTAGAAACGTTCAATATGCACAATTGGTCTGAGTAACAGATACAAAACTGACTTCTTCATAAACATTTACCAATAAGTTAGCACCCTAATAATCCTATTTCCCATTGTAATTCCCGTAGGTAGAGGGTTTTCCTTTTTATTCTCGACGAAAAAATGCGGCTTCTCGTCATAATGTTCAAACTTCTCAAGGATAGAATACAATGGATACCATTCACCCTTACTCCATGAATGCCTTCTGCCACATCGTGGCAACTCCTCATACACGATAGCGTTCTTCACACCCTTTCTGCAGTTCCATTGCAGATATGAGTATGTGCACATTCTATCAAACCCGTCCAAGCTTTCACCACACTTGCACATTAAAATATCCTGGATTCACATGTCTATATGACTAGAAGCTCGACTCACCTCTAATTATTCAAATGTCTTCAAGTATTTAGCATTCATGTAAATTCCTGATCACAAAGTAATTAACATTATGAACCAAATAATAGCAAGGTGCTGACTGAGTTTGTTGCAATAAGCTTTGGAATACATAACCAAATGACAACAAATATTTTTAATCACTCTATTTAAATACTAGTCATACTGAATGTTACGCATTCTGTTATGTGCTTTCCAAAGATATTGGGTAGCTTGTGATATCATGAAGCTCTTCAAAATGCATGCTGAACAATGCTAACTACAACAAACATCGCACCTTCTTAAACAAATTTTCACTGTCTTCAACAAGTTCACAATGTCCTAACTCCTAAACATCTTCCACAACACGCCATATGGTATTGCCATTGGTGCTCATCCCCAATCCACATAACACGATGAATGTTTCAAGATACCGTACCAGGCACATGAATCGAACATTACTATCAAATAAACTCCACCAAAAACGCAATCATAGCCCGCGATCACACGATTCCTTCTCCATTGCTAGGGTTTCTACCATGAATTACAACTACGCGAACCAACGCCGAGCATCTACAATCATCATCCATCATCTACTAATTACTCAAAACAATTTCACCAACATTTGAAACTCAATCCACACAAGATGAAATCGAATCAATGACATTCGAATACTGAGCATCAATCGATCAAGCTCGAATCAAAGAGAGGTAATCGAAGATGATTAAGAGATGAAATTACCAGTAGAAAGGGGTGTGATCGAACTGCGGAATTTCGAGAATCGTATTCGCCCTCGCCATTGTTGCCCTCTTTCGAAGGTTTCAGTCACCGTGGAATTTGCTTTCGAGTTGATGAAACAGCGTCGTTTGGTGCTTTGAATGGATACATTTGGTTTCACAATGTGCGATGACTGAAATATTTTCGTATCAACTAATTACAAAGTTTACGTCAAATTTAACCAATAATCTGGATTGTTCTAATGATAGTTTGATCCAATCTTCTTCTTGACAATATAGTAGATGATGATTTATTTTATTATTTTTTATGTGAAAAGATTATTTAATATGATATGTTATATATATTTTGAAACGATCCAAATAGACAAATGTTTTTTGTATTATGAAACGACAAGAATAATTTTTTTTAATTTTTTTTTGATAAGGCTCATTGTGGACGATTCATTACTCTTTCTCCAGATTACATAAGTCCCGAATATACATAGGTAGCATATCAGGCCAATCGTCTAACCTATGACACTCTGCTGCGTAAGAAGGCATTTCGTGCGCAACATGATTTGTTTGTCTATAAATCCAAGAACAATGAATTTCAATAAAAGAATTAAACAACCGATGACAATCCTGTGCAATCTTCCTCTGCAGTGATAGCTCTTGTGCACGATCTGCTCTCAAGATCAGGTTAATTATTTCTTTGCAATCCGACTCGACAATGACTTTATAAAAACTATCCGACTCGACGACAACTTTATCCAAACCATCCGACTTTGCAAAATCTAAACCAAGTCGTATGGCTAGCATTTCTCCAATCTATGCTCCTACTATTTGATCCTAATTCCAGTCTCCCGTAAGCCTGATGTTACCTTCATGATCATGCACTACAACCCCAAGGCTGGTCGCTCCAGGAATACGAGTGGCAACGTCTACGTTTATCTTCAATTTACCCTGAGTAGGAGGCACCCATTTGGCTAGTGTTCGATCAGCTCGACTACGAAGGACCTGCCTTGTCTGAGTATGAGCCGCTTTATACTCACTTAAATGCTTAGTAGCAAGACGGATAGAGATGGGCAACAGGCCGATTGGCCCACAAAATCGGCCTGCCCCGAGTGGTTATGTGGCGGACCGGGTCAGGACCAGACCGATATACCCGGTCAGGGTCGGGCTTGGAAATAAGAGGACCACGGACCGGACCGGGACCGGCTCGGACCGGTTCAAGGACAGACTAGGCCTGGTCCGGAACCATTTTCCATCCCAGGCTAGGCCCCAAGTAAACCCAAAACCCAAGCCTCTTTCCCAGCCTCTTTCCCATCCTCTTCCTCAATCTCTTCCTCTTTCCCCTTTAACAAAAATCATGAGCCCATTTTCTTTTGTGGCCTAATTCTTTTCCCATAAAAGTTGACTACAACACAAAGTACATCCTATACAATACAAAATCCCAACGGTTAGTTTTTCTTTCCCCAAAATCTGACTTTGCAGAGTAACGGCTCCTCGTCCTCGTCCTCCTTCTTTTTTCTTTTTTTTTTTTTTTTTTCCCATTTTCAATTCTAATAACAGTCACATTAAAAAAATCAATTTTTTACTGTAATTTTTTTTACAAAAATATCCTCATGTAACGGCCTATAAACGACTATATTTAAGGGTATTTTGGACATTAGGATAATTTTTCATCTTTATAAATACCCATTCAATTCTTCATAATTTTCACAACAATTTCTACTATCATATCATTCTTCATTTCTAATCTTCCATACGATTTCATTTCTCATTTACTTACTTACACATCAATTTGATATAATGTATTCCGTTTCGAATTCTCAATCGAGGAAACATCCAAGAACGTCGGAGGTCGACTCGTCGCATATAGCTGAGGACTATCGTGAGCACGATCAAAGGATCGAGCTTGATGAGTCCGAGGATAATATGCTCAATACGGCCAGACCGACGCCATCCGCGGTGCGTGGTGAATGATAAAAGACCTCTTGGATGTGGGTGTGGGAATATTGTGAGGTTCGAGAAGTGAATGAACAGTAACGAGTATTTGCAAGTTGTGTGCTCATCCTACGGGGTTCGCTTACTGTAAAAATGGCGGCACTGGTACTTTTGGTAGACATGATCGACGTTGTCTTGAAAACTAAGACGCTAAGGAAAGTCGACAATCTCAAATACAATTTATGGGTGATGGTACGCCTTCTAATTTTTTATATACCGACAAGCAACATCGTAGAAAATTAGTTGAGTATATAATTTGCACCGAATCAACTTTTATCACAGTTGAGCATGAAAATTTAGAGAATATATCACACAATCTCTTAATCCGGCCGCACATTTTATTCTCGTGCTACTTTTAAACGAGATTGTTTTAAAAGAATGGAAGAAGAAAAATAAAAATTGATTTCACAATTTTCAACTATTTCTAGCATCGCTCTTACAAGCGATGTTTGGACTTCTCTTACCGGTTTAAGCTACATTTGTATCACTTGTCATTACATTGATAATAATTGGATTTTACAAAAACGAATTCTTGCTTTTCGATTTTTTGAACATCCTCATACGGGAGCCAATATAGTTAGTATTATATTGAGCGTTATTGATGGGTTTGGTATAAAACATAAGATTTGTTCTATTAGTTTAGATAATGCCTACTTCTAATGATGTCGCCATTAGAAGTTTAAAATCGAAAATTCGTCCTACTTTAAACAGACAATTATTTCATGTAAAATATATCGTTGACATTATTAATTTAATTGTACAAGATGGTTTAAAAGATTGTGAAGAAATCCATTATATATATAATTACACAAACCATCAAGATGATAAACCATCTGGATGACAAACGATCTGACAAATGACATAGCATGACAGGGTATTTGTGTCATTTTAAATTTTTTAAAAGCCAATCAGGTAATTCCATACAATTTAAATTAAAAAAATATTTATCAAATTAATTCTAAGTTTTTGATTACGTGTTGAACGGTCGAGATTATATTTGAAGAATTTTTAAAGACCCTCTCCTCACAAAAGAAAAAAATTAAATAAAAAAAAATCTTACCAACTCATGTATAATTTTTTATGAGATGAAAATAATCATCCGTTATAATAAAACTAGAAGATTTTTTATACAATCATTAATGGAAAATTAACAATTATATCCTTTGTAGATTGTTCATCTAACCATATTGATTACTATACTATGTGAAAACTATTTTTTTATGACTCAATATTTTTAATGGATCTTTAATCTTTTGTTATATCATCAATTCTTATCTAAAATCGACTTTGAATGTTACATATAAGCAATGTATAAAAATTTTAATATATAGCTTAAAAATTTAGATTAATTTAGAAATTTTGAAATTTTAATGAAAATTATAAATATTTGGAAAATGATATATGATCTGAATTGAGTTATGCTAAAAAAATAAGACGATCATTAAGTTTAAAATCTCTTAAATGACTCGATAATTAATATTTTAGTTAATATAATGTTATTTTTATTTATTATGATTGTTAATCTGACAAATTAAATGTCATGATAGAGTATTTGCGTCGTATTAAAGCCACTACAGCACAATCGGGTAAGTCCATGCAATTTAATCTAAACAAATATTTATCTAATTAGTTCTCTGTCTTTGATTAAGGGATGAACGGTTGAGATTAGATATTAATTTTTTTTATAGATCCTCTTTTAAAAAAATTTAAAAAGATCCTGTAAATTATTTTGAGATACAAATAATCAACTGTTATAATAAAACTAAAAGATTTTTTATATAATTATTTTATTAGACAAAAAATAACATATATTGATTATTAATTATCTAACTACAATGATAATTATATTATATGAAACTGTTGTTTATTTTATTTTATGAGTTGATATTTATAATAGATCTTTGATTTTTTAAATTCTATCGTAACGTGCAACGCACGAGTTAGTAATTTAGTTATTTCTAAAGTTAGAGATACCATTGTTTTCATAAAAGATAACGGTACACGAAAACAATCTTTTAAAATTTGTAAAGAACTTCACATGTCTTATAAATTGATGATTTTAAATGTATAACATAGGTGAAATTCTACTTATGGAATGTGTCAACTTGTTTTACAATACAAAATTCCTTTCTCACGTTTTATTGGTAAATATATGGAACATAACCAGATTTGAGGGAAGAAGAGTGGACTATTTTGAAGGTGCTTGTTGGATTATTATCAAAATTTAATGAACTTATGAATTTATTTTCGGAAATATACTATGTTACTTCGAATTTAGTAATCACAAATCTTATGAGATTTTTCAACTTTTTGTCGATTATAGGACAAAAAATTTATTTACTACTATTTGTTTAAAAAGGAGACTAAATTTGTAAATATTTTGGAAAAATTCCACTTTTATATTGCTTTGCCGCTATAATGGACCCTAGGATAAAATTGAGCGGAGCTATATATCTTATTAATAATATTAGAGTAATGAACTTGTAAATTATGATGAGCATTTTATTAGTGCTTCTTTGAATGATTTATTTTCGAAATATGTTTCAAAGCATAGTGTTAAATTGTCTAATGTTAATGTACCGTCAACGCCACAAACAACTAGACTTAAGGGAAAAAATGTATTTTTTGATATTGCTAGTAGAATAAGTGGTAGTAGAGCTTTCGACATGTGCACAACTATTAATAACGAACTCTCACAATATTTATCGTGTAATGTATTAACTATGTATACTACTTCTGAAGAGATAGATAAATTAGATATTTTAACATGGTGAAAAGATCAACAACTGTGTTATCCCTTTCTTTCTGTTATGACACGTGATGTACTAACTTCTCCAGTGTCCGTTGTAGCTTCCGAATCAGGTTTATCTGCAGGTGGGTGAGTTTTAAACGAGAGAAGAAGTATATTATTGTCAAATAACTTAGAGATGTGCGTCGTTTTAAGGGATTGGGTCATGCAAAACGATCGAGTCAACAATCTAATAGAAACTGAATCCGGTAGCAGTCAGGAATAATAATTTGAACAATTGATAAAAAATTATAACAAATGATTATAAACTCCTGACCCGCATGAGTATAAACTGTGAACGGCTATAAAAATAAATATTTTTTTTCATATTGTGAAATTCAACTTAACGGCTATTTTTTGTAATGTACTTAAAGTATTTAAAAATTCGAATTCTTAACGGATATTTTTTTGAATTTTATTAAAAGACACACACAAAAATATAAAAAACCGATGGGCCATAATGGGCCTTAACAGTCCGGAATGAACCGGTCCGGTTCAGTCAGTAAAAAGCCTTGGGACAGGACCGGTCCTCCTCCTCCCCTTGTGTAGGCTCGGACCGGACCGGCCCGGATATAGTAATGGTCCTAAGCGGTCCGGTTCAAGGTCCGGAACGAACCGACCCACTTTATCATTGCGTAAAGACGAACAAGCAAGTCAAGGGGCTTTAATTGAGCTCCATGAACTTTATCATTGCGATTCCTCCATACCTTATATATGATGCTAGCCAATAGCTCCAGTTTCGCCTTGTCTAGTACCATCATTGCGTTGAACCACCACTCATGGAACATGGTCTGATCATTGGGTGCAGGAAAAGGTATGAACCCGAACCCCAGGACCTCTGTAATATGTTCGCATGATCCTCATATATGAGCAAGTGTCTCCGGCATTTTACAACACATCGGGCATAGATTATCTATCTCCATGCCTCTATTAATTAAGTCAACCCGAGTAGTGAAATAGTCTGAGCAAGCCCTTCAGAGGAATATCGAGCACCCATATCTGCCTCCAGGCAGCTGTTCTTTGTTGGTCCTTTTCCCTATTCATAAAACAGAATCCAAAATGTACCTTTGTATGCACTTTTCACGAAAAAAAATCCTTGTCGAGTCTAATTTCCAGCACCACCAGTCGTTGCAGTTAAGTATGTCCACCGGGACCTTTATAATTGCCATGGCTACTTCCTCTTCAAACATCTCTTTTATGAGTCCAGTGTCCCACCACCACCCAATCGATGCATCTATCTGCTTGTCAACCGTAGCATCCATCGATAATTGTCCAGCTATATAGGGCACACGACTACTAGGAAGGCCTGAAACCCACGGGTCAAGAAAGATGTGGCTACCTTTCCTATTACCTAGCATTCGACCCAGTCCTAATACAAGGAGCGAGCGAGTTAAGAGTAGACTTTACGAGAGGAAGAACAGGCTGGGACCTAACTGGGCATCTATCACATTCGGCCTAGGATAGTATTGAATTTGCAGAACCTTAATTGTTAGTGAGCAAGGATTCTGCAAAATTCTCCAGAGTTTTTGGGCAAGTAATGCATCGTTAAAGCACCCAAACTCCAGCATACCAAAACCTCCCTTAGGTTTGGGTTGACAGAGGCAGCTCCAGCTCATCCAATGTATTCGATTGCAACCCTCCTTTGATCCCCACATGAAATGGTTGCATATATGGTTGAGATCGTCTATAATCCCCTCGGGCAAGCCATCTCTTCCATTGTGTCAGGTATAATGAGGCATATGACCTTATGGTAAAAATGGATCTCCCTAATTAGCGGTTGCATCTCTATAGTTTCTTATGCAACCTCAGTGAATGGCAAGCCTACGCTCACATTTACCTCTCCTTATGCCAGGTAACACGCGAAGTTGAACCCAGTAAGGTTCCTCTCGGTCCAAGAGCTCGTCTAGAGTGGAACGAGCTCAAGCCATCTCTTCCATTGTGTCTTCAGTCATCACCTTGCAATGAAGAGCATCTAAGTGAGTATGTTGCTTATAAATGTTCCATTTCGTAGCTTTGAACTTGCACCTACTCCACTTCGCCAAAGCTGATCCTATACGAAATAACTTTCTAAGGACTCGGTGCGACAAATCAGCTGCAGCTTCTGTTGTCCATATCGATTCAACGATCCTTGCACACTCCAATTCTTTGTTCTAGGCATTCTCATACCTAAAAGGTTGTTGAGACCTAGAACCATCTTTCGCATTCTTTGAAACCGCAGCGCCCCACCCAACGCTTAGCATTAAGTGATCTGATGAAGCCATGGCAACAGTCGTTACATATACATCTGGGAATAGAAAAATCCATGACGAGGAGGTAACGACCCCATCCAACCGTTTCCGCACCCAAACACCTCTCCTAACTCTTTTGCTCCATGTGAAACGGGGGCCTCGAGTGCCCAAGTCAAACAGGTCGCATGACTCTAGGGTGTCTTGGAACTCAGACATTAACCTCGAATCCCTAGGAAGACCACCTTGTTTCTCTGATTCCATTATCTCGTTGAAATCGTCGATAATAAACCCATGACAAGCTTAACTCGATCGAAAGCTCCTTTACCATCTTCCACACCTTGCTTCGACGACTTGAGGCCGATTCGTCGTACACGCCGATGAAACACCATGGTGAGTAGTTTCCCTTAGCTACTACCACAACGTCAATGAAGAATGGGCAAATCTTGCGGATAAAAACCTACACTTCATCATCCCAAAGAAGCATTAGTCCTCTATTCTCAATCCCATCCGCTACTATGCCATTACAAAACGTTAATTTCCTTTTAATCCAATCAACATCCTTCTTGTGTAGTCTCGTCTTGGAGAGGAAGACGAGGTGGGGAAATTCACACTCAAGTCTCGACTTGAGCGAGCGAACTATCAATTCGTTCCTCAGGCATTGACAGTTTCAGAAGAGAGCCATATTTAATCATGGCTACCTCAGACCTCTCCAGAAATAAAATCACAAAACTTAATTATCACTACTGTTTGAAGATAATAGTTTACGTATAAAATATTGCTTAATTGTTAAGAGCGAAATATAATCTTTTTACTCCATACGTATAGTGTGTCATTCGTATGATGCGTGGAGAATGTCTTGATCTTATATGTGATTAATTATTTATAAATTGATCGTTTATATGACTATTTATTTTGATATCGTCAATGTTTTGTTTGCTATGTATATATCATCATAGATTTTTTAAAAATTTATTTTGATTTTATCGAGAATATTTAATAGATTCTTGAAATATATAATCCATGATATTTTTTAGTTTAATCTTATTATAAAAAATTTTCATGTAAGAATCAAGATGCCTTTTATTATAGAACGAATTTTACATCTTTCTCTTCAAACGATGATCAAATCTATGAATTAACTTGATAAAAAAACATGAATAGACGAAAAATATGAAAAAAAAAATGGATGTTTTTTTTCCTTTAATTTTTTTAATAAAGTGTTAATTACTATAATGTAAAAAAATTTCATTTTTTTTAATCCAATGTCAAGCATGCACAGGGGGGACAACATGAGTGTAAAAAATATTATTAAAATAATTTTTAAATTATTTAGATATTCATTTATTCCTTATAATGGTATCAAATATTTTCATAAAATTTTATTTGGATAAACAATATGAATCTATATGTCTTTTATAATATAATCTGTATGAAATTATCATGATATTTACTCTATTTTTTTTTTTACTAATATGATTACAGTTATGAAACTAATCGTATCACAACATGGATCAGATCAAATTGTTATAATATGTGATATAAAAATTTTGGATTTTTTTCTTTTCTTACTAGCAAAAACTCTTGGTTTTTTTGTAGTAAGATATTCTCAATTGTATCATTTTCTTTCAATAATTAACACTAACGATAAAAATATTTACATACATATCCTTTTGTCATGACATATACAAAGGGTTAATAATATCTTTGAACTGCAAAAGAGAAAATATGTAATTTTCTTTTTATTTGTTCATAATTATTAATGTTGATTATTAAGTATGTTCAAAGAGATTAATATTGAACCCCTAAATGACAATTGAACTATATGTTGATATTAATATAGAATGATATATCATGATATTCCATAAGATGACATATCATGTTATCTCATGAGATGACATATCATAGGATGATATTTTGAATTAAGAAGAGAGAATTATCATTTGGTCATTTTTTTTCATCTTATTCACAATTTGATCAAATCCCTATTTTTTTTAAGTACCAATCAAACACCTAAAATTTAAAAATCCTACTTTCATCAAATTACAATAATTACAAACAACATCCTCAAAACCCTAGCAAACAATACGTCCGTTCTCGAAACCGATAATATATTGTCGGAGCCGACAATACGTCCGTCGTCGGAGTCAAGAGTGCGCCGCTACAATAGATAGTACGTTGTCGGAATGGACAGTGCGTCATCCTTAGTCGACAGTACTCCCCGGTTCAATCCCACAAACAAAACAATCAACACCGATTGATCTTCACCGTGCAACCTTCGTCGCACAACCTTCGTACTCTTAGGGCCGGAGTGGACAATAATCTTCCCTCACCCTTTTCCTCACACAGCGACGAACAGTAAGACACGACCCACGCTTCCATCACAACATCACCGAATGCTTCCATCACCATTAAATTTTCCTACACATAAATGCCAAATCTTAACATAAACAAAATCCACAATTAATCAACACAATCAATGAAGATTCCAAATTATCCAACACCAAACTCAAAATCAGTTCAACCCATACAATAATTAACATCATAATCATAATTCAATTCAACACACTTGAAAGTCAATAAGTCAAAGCAATCATTGAAATCGCTCATGCTTTTAACAAAAATAACATATTTTGAGGATGTACTTGTACTTTCACTTGTCGAAATAGAATTACAAGACGCGATGACGGTGCAATGGCACGGTAGCGACAGAAGAGGAGGATGCCAGTGAGGGGGGCGATGGAGATTTGGTGGGGTTGAGGAACTTAGGATTTGGTATATTTATATTGGTAAGAAGGGATAAGAAGGGAAAAGGACGTTCAATTTTTTTAAGAATTGATCAATTGATAATTAATGAAAGTGATATGACTAAATGACAAATAAATTATAAAAATGAGACTAATTAACAATAAATATAATTAAGAATATATATATTGATTGATGACTTAATTGACCTTTAGGTTGTGTGAGAGAGGAGTGAGAAAAATAAATGAATAAAAAATAAAAATAGGATGAGTTAATATTATATTCCCTCGGTCCTAATATTTTTACAATATTCATTCTATTACATAATTTTTATTTTATTTCTTTTCCTCTTTCAATTTTTATTTACAATCACACAATGTTTTTCTATCTATCTTTTTTAATTTCTAACCATTCAAACATGAAAAATTACAAAGAATTCAAGACAACTTAAAATAGTAAAACGATGTAAAAATAATGAGACGGATTAAGTATAAAGTAAAAAATAGAGGTACTTTGATAGTTTTATAAAAAAAAATTATCAAATAAAAAATTAATATAACTTTAATGGAACATAAAAAAGAGAAGTGGTGTAATTTTATTGATGATGATCACAAAAATAATATTCTTTAATGATAGTGATATAAATTCTTTAAGAGCTTGAAGAGTTTATCATTAAGATGGTAGTATAAGATATTCCTATGTAAACATATAAATTTATTTCTTATATTATCTTTTCAGGAAAATCCCATAGGGGGAGATTATCTTTGTATTATGTAAAAGCCTATAAATATAGAGGGTCCAAAATATAGACCCCTTATATCATAAACACATACACTATATTCAATACAAGGTGGTTGTTTCTTTCTTTCAATCTCGGTCATTGACAGACGATCTGGTCATCATCATCATCTACATCTATGATATGTCATCGTACGATCTTATAACTGTTTTTGGTATAAATAGTTTGACGCAGACTCAAAGTCAGACTAACAATGACCTTGGGGAAAACAAACCCCAAAACTCAGAACATAAAGGACCTCTCATGTCGGGAAGTCGGACCACGACTCCAAGTGACCCACAAGTTGGAAACCAATTCGGTAACAATGAACATGAACGGATTCCTCCTGGGACCTTGTCTCTATTCGAAAGCTTTAGAAAAGAGATATAGAAGTCGGAGGAAGATACAATTAAAAAGGTAAATACCATCAACTCTGTTACCTTAAATTCACCACTTGGATTAAATAAAGAAGGACCAGCTGAGACCAGAGTTGTCGAGGACGGACCATACGATCCATACCTAGAGTCAACACTCAACCCTAGGGGTAATCAAAGGACCTTCGTGACCGACCCGATAAGCCGTATCGAACTAGATGAAGAAGAAAGAATTAGCTCGGAAGATCGATGACCAATCGTGGAAAACTATAAAGATATGGAAAGGATGATCGAACAATTAATAGAGAAGAAGATGGGCAACTCGGACAAGAACGAAGGAAGAAAAATCTCTCCTTTTCCTAGAAGGATACTTCTAGGAAAACCTGCAGAACGATTCAAAATACCACAACTAGAGGCCTATGATGGAACTACAGATCCGAACTCACATATACATATTTATGGGGCCAATGATGATCTTATGCAAAATCTTTCCTATAACTCTCAAAGATGCAGCTCGGGCGTGGTTCAATTCTGTTCCTCTAGAATGCACTGATTCATTTGCGGTTTTATTGAAACTATTCAGAAAATACTTCATAAGCAGCCGAGGAACGAAGATCACTCTAAACCATTTACGATAATTTTTTCAGAAGCCAGGTGAAAAACTCCCCTATTACATAAAAAGGTTCAATCTTGCAGCATTAAAGGTCGAAAAGGTGAGCGAAGAATTGATGTCGGACGCACTCATAAATGGGTTGGAAATTCTGTTTATTTTATCAATTAAACTTAAAATCACTTTGGGATTATAGCGAATTAATGAAAGAGTTGTGTAGACATGAAGGAGCCGAAGCCGCTTTGGTTGCCAGAGAAAGGGCAAATGGCATGAAGAATCGACCAGGATCTCAGGCCGAATTAGAAAACAGAGATAGAACCCGGCAGCTCGCAAGAAGGGAAGATAGAGATAGACGACTGAGGAACAAGAAAGGAATTAATCCGTATTGATATTTTCGACTTATACATCTCTGAATGTTCCAAGGAGAGAGGTTCTACGGACGGCATGGGAAGAAAACTTTCTGATATATCCATCGGAAAAGCTTCATGTTATGATTCATAATTATGTATTATTCTCTTCTATTCAATGTTATGGTATGTTGAGTTATGAAATAATGCAAAATTAATTGGTCTGGGTATATTCTCATCTTGCCTAGGTTAATTATTGTTAGTTGATAGTATTATGATGGTACATATTCTACCCCATTTAACCCCAAATACCCGAAATAACTCAACAAACATGAACAACATTCATCCTTGATCCCGATCCCCACATCAAGGTACGATACAAATATATGTGCACATATATTTATAATTCCGACTCCTTGACATTTTCGTATGTCACAATAGTATAAGGTTATGCCATTTCAAGTACATAATACACACATATGCACATACCCTGCACGTACCTCATATACATAACCCACATACACAGAACAATTTCTAACTCTTGTACACATCTATGCCCTCAACTTAATTACATACACCCATATATGTCCTGCACAACATATCATCATAAACACATCTAAAATACACACAGCCACGCATATATCCATAGCTTGCACACCCTTCACCTTAATGCCACACATAATACTACCTTACACACCCATATACGCACAGCCTCGCACATACACTCTTATATGCACATCATATCACCTTAAACACTCACATGTGCACAGCCACGCTGCTACGCACATACACACAGCAACACGAACATGCCAACGATCATCCACGCACAGTGAGACCAAGTCACACACATACATATCGGGTCGAGGTTAGGTAACCTTAGTTGTTATCGAACGCTAGCACGCACAAGGAAGAGAGGAAGTTGCTCCACACCCATGCCTCGGGTTGAAACGATGATGGTCAATTCAAAACAACCACGAGAGGTTATTAAAGGTAAGATCCTTGAAGGGAGGGTTGCCACGAGAGGTTACCCCCAACGTTCTAACGTCGTCCTTATGTTGTTCTTTGTCCTCGACGTTGGCGGCCTTTTTCCTGCAACGGTGGTGGCGAGAACGATAGGTTTAGGTAGCTTTTATGACGATGAGTGTAGGAGGGCCAGGAGAGAACGGTGATAGTGATGATTTGGTGAGGTTTTGTATGGCTTGGTTTTCCTATGTGAAGTAGAAGAAGAAGGTGAGGGGAATGATGAAAATGGTGTGGTGATGATGGTGGCTTGCGATGGTGTGCGAAGGTGACGATGATGGAAACGAAGTGAGATGGTGACGATTGATCCTATAGAGGAGATGATGGTGAGAGGTTTGGTGTTGGTTTGGTTTCTTAGAGATGAAGATAGGGACGACTATAGAGGAAGGAAAATGGAAGGAGAAAATGTGAAAGAGGGAATGAGATGATGGAGAAGGGAGTGTGTGTATGATAACAATGAAAAAGGTGTCGGTTGCAGGTTGTGTAGGAGGATGTGCATTAGTTGGAAATTTCCCATTCTCTCCTCATAATTTGTTTTATTCAGTTTGTTATTTATCTACGTTACCTAATATGAATTCATTGATAATTAATTCGTATCGATATAATTATCCCAAAAAATAATAATATCACATCCCATGTAATAATCCATTATTTATGAGATTAAAATTATTAGCCCTTACGCGCAGTATTTATAATGTTATAACGTTATTCGTTCATAAAATTTATTGACGTTGCGTTCATTTAAATATCCCGAATGTTCCAACATTATATTTGATTTAATAATCAAATATTTTTGGGGTTAAATCTGTAACCCTTAAGTGCGACTATTTTAAACTTGGTAATGCTCGTTACTTCTAACTCTTTTTATAACGTTCATATTTACCATCTTCTATTAGCGCATTATTTAAGTATATACCGTACGCATATTTTATACTTATTTTAATTCGCAAAATTTTTGGATATTACATTCTCACTCGCTTCTTCATCGTTGCGTACTCCGCGATCTTAGGTTCATAAAGCTTGGCTTGATCGACCGCCCCCTCAGCCATGCGAACGAGACGAAGGTAGTTGGTGATGGTCTAAAAATTTAAAAAGAATAGGATTAAAAGGGTAGTCAATAGATTGCATAGGACTTCAAGAAAAAACAAGAGAAAGTTCTATACCTGATGCAAAAGGCGATGGCCTTCCTCGGTCACAGAATCCAGGCCGGCCGATTGATCGGAGACATGGTCCATAGGAAGGAAGATCGACTCCAAGATAAGTTGGGGTTTTGTTTCAACAGAGCTAGAGGAAGCCAAGCTATTTATCTTCCAGGACAGATAATAAAAGCTCCCCTCCTCGGACTCAGTAACAGTCCCCCTGAAGGATGTGGACCAAAAGAAATCGCCCCAATAGGTTCGGCAAATCGGAGGGGGGGAGTCAGGATGGATCGAAGAAGACGTTTTAGGACGCTTTTCTTGCCTCCGAGTTGGTGAAGCAGTTGGGCTCGGGAGCAGTGGCTGGTGGAGAAATATGGGTTGTCGAGTCCTCCGCTTGAATAGGATCATCCTGAGAATAGTCGTCTCGGAATATGAAAAATGGATGAAGCAGGAACGCCTTTTTCCTTCTTAGCTAGGCGACGAGTTAATTGATCGAGACTTGGCGCCATATATGGAGGAGTATGAGAAACTGAAAATAAAAAGGTCAAGTCAGGAAAAATCAAACTCGACAAAGATACGGTAAGAACGAAACTTACCAAACAGATGATCCTTGAGACTCTCATTAGTGACCAAGTCAAAGAACTTGGTTTGACCATTTTTCTCCTGGTATTCCTGCAACTTTTTAAGGTTTTTCTTTTCAGAGGCATCCAGTTTTATCTTCTTTACTGATATCAGATTAACGTCAGTTGTCCATCGAGTTGGTATTGACCAAGAAAACTCAGATTTTATAAAGCAAAAAGGGGTTTTAAATCCCTTAAGAGTCTCAGGGATGTCAATTACGAATTTGAGCCGAAGACGGACAGAAAAATAATTCCAACCCTCCCCAATAGAATAGTTGAGTTTATAACATTTGAAATATAAGTCGGTAGAAACGTCAGACCCTAATATCCAGGCATTTTTTGCAAACATATAAAACCCAATGGCTAGTCGGACGGAATTAGGAATCAGCATTGTAGGAGTTATATTTAGATGAGAAAAATCGAACTTAGGAAAGCATGAATAGGAAACTGAAAACTTGCTTCGAAGAGGTTCATGTATACAGGGAGACGGCGAGAGGAATATTGATAACAAATTGGGTGAGGGTCAGGTAACTCTAAATCATACCCCTTATACAAACCAAAAGTAGCCTTAATTTCCTTAAGGTCTTCCTCAGTTACGTCGGAAAAGCTCGTCGTAACATTCGTAGGAAAGGTTTGAATGACGTTTAAGGGCTCAACATCTAATAAATCATGTCAAGACTCTCAAGACCCTCAGGAAAAAATATGGCTAGAAGAAGTAGGATGCTGAAACAACATTGCTAATAAAGAAGAAAGGAAGTCCACAGAACCTGGAAGGAAAGGAAGGAACTCGGAATTGGAACTCCGAATACTGTAAGCTATGACCTCGACGAAATAATCTTTTCAAAGGGATGAAATCAGAGAAAGTAAAAAGAAAAGAAGAGAAAAAATGAGGAAAGCAGAACAACATATATATATAGGAGTCTTAGGGAACCCTTGAACTGCTGAGAAGCTTTCGAACAGCATTCAGCCAAGGTTCCGGATCCATCCACGTGTCAACCTCGAGCAAATAAAGAGTCACATCGAAAGACAACGCGTGACAAGAGCATGTCATTATGATTAATGCTGACTGTAGCATATTCCCGAGAAAGAAATACAGTACTTCATAGATCTGCAAGGGCGGAGAATACAAGAAACGGTTGGAATCTATGAGATTCAAAATTCGAAACAGGGAACAACAGACCGAAGACAGAAGACAACTCTAAATACGTTACTATTGATCAAACTCGGAGAAAATAGTACAAGCTTTACTTCCAACTTACGATAACTCGGCCGAAAAGCTCGGGATGAAGAAAGTATTACGCGCTGCGTCCAAAAAAAAAAAAATGGCATCTATTTCAAGACGTTTTGTATTTATTCTTAACGTTGTGAGAAAATTATTTTATAAATATAAGGTTAAAATCATAACTTAATTTATCATTATCATTTTTCGATATTTTTATAAAAAATGATATGTTATAGTCCCAAAATAATTTCGAAATACGTACTATTTTATTTATTTTGAAATAGAGGAAGTACTTTTGTGTATAGAAGTTACTCGGTGGTGTCGAGCTTCATCATACTTGGACAAGTATACGACATATCCCATTACCATATGACATCATTTGCCCTTTGAAAATTTATGTCGATACTAACAACAATTTTCATCAGTGGAAATGCCACCAAAATTGATGAGCTAAAGCTGATAGATCACATCCTTTAACACGCAAATTATTGGCATATTATTATATACTATACAAAGTCTATTGAATTCGGGGTCAGTTGAAATAGAATGCAAATGGACATAATTGTATTAAATGGGGTCACTCTTGTCCATTCATTGCTACTCTAAGAATTTGGAATTTCATATATATGAAAATTCTTTATCTTTCTTATCGTAATTAGATAATTGAAATTATTCTTTAAAAGTGATATATTTATATCTAAATTTAGATATTTTTCTTTAGATCTCACATATTTTTAAGGCTATTAAATGAACTTACCTAATTAACTATTAATTAGACCTAATCACCTTGATTAGGTGAGAAAATTAGATGTTAATTAATTATCTTGAGTCCTATAAATAGAGCTCATTTATAAGGTGTTATGTACACATTTTCAAGAGAAGAAAATCTCTCTTTCTCCCTCTATAATATTTTACTATTTTGTTAATTCCAACAATTATCTTTCGAAGAAGTTAATCCGGCGTAAACGTTTCTGTTATAACACGTTATCAGCACGAAATCTCCAATCAGTTGAGATCAAAAGACAAAAGAAGGTACTTTATTATATTTGCATGATTTGATTTTATTTGATTCATATTATATGATTATAATCTAAATAAAATAATTATGATTCCATCGTCGGACGAAGTATCGCCTGAGTGAAAACCTATTAA